>JBCNYH010000015.1:10655586-10666436 GCA_039654325.1 Tandanus tandanus
TTGATAATTTTTGTGTGATTTTGTTGTCAGCACATTCAACTATGTAAAGAACAAAGTATTTAATAAGAATATTTTATGCATTCAGATCTAGGATGTGTTATTTTAGTGTTCCCTTTATTTTTTTGAGCAGTGTATATAAGTTTCACCTTTTAAGTTGAATCACTGAAATAAACTTTTGCACGATATTCTAATTTTCCGAGTTTCACCTGTACATCACAGCAGTGCTCCACTCACTTGGAGTTTTCTGCAACATCGGTTGCCTTAAAAATTGATTATTTTTAAGAGTCTTCTTGACAATCCGACGACACCTGTCACACCTGCTGTTGATGCCTTGCCTTTGCTTTTGAATTGTACAATCACTCTATTGCAGGTGTTTTGGATTAATTATATATATGCACACACACACACACACACACACACACACACACACACACACAAAACCCCTGGCAAAAAGTATGGAACCATCACTCTTGGAAGATGTTTATTCAATTGTTAATTGTGTAGAAAAAAAACAAAAAACAATCACAGACATGCGACAAAACTATTTTCATTTAACATTCCAACCTTCTGGCTTTATGAAACACTTACAAAAATTAAAAAGAAAGAAAATTGTAGTCAATTGCAACTGTTTTTACAGATCAAACAGAGGTAAAAAAAAATATAGAATCATATCAAACAAGAAATCACCAAACAAAAACACCACTAGTACTTTGTTGCACCACCTCTTGATTTTATAACATCTTGAATTATCTGAGGCACATATTTAACTATCGACAAACAGTATTCTTCATCAATACGGCTCCAACTTTCTCTTATTGCAGTTGCCAAATCAGCTTTGCAGGTTGGAGCCTTGTCGTGGACCATTTTCTTTAATTTCCACCATAGATTTTCAATTGGATTGAAGTCCGGACTATTTGCAGGCCATGCCATTGACATTATATGTTTTTCTTGAAGGAATGTTTTCACAGCTTTTGTCCTGTGGCACGATGCATTTTCATTATGAAAAATAATGTCATCATCACCAAACATCCTTTCAATTGATGGAATAAGAAAAGAGTCCAAAATCTCAATATAAACTTGTGCATTTATTGAGGATCTAATGACTGTCATCTCTCCCATACCTTTACCTGACATACAGCCCCATATCATTAATGATTGTGGAAATGTTTTCTTCAGGCAGTAAAATAAATTTTATTGGAACGGCACCAAACTAAAGTTCCAGCATCATCACCCTTCCCAACGCAGATCCGTGATCCATCACTGAATATCACTCTCATCCAGTCATCCACAGTCCATTATTGCTTTTCTTTAGTCCACTGAAACCTTGTTTTTTCTGTTTAGATGTTAATGATGGTTTTCGTTTGGCTTTTCTGGATGTAAATCCCATTTCTTTTAGGCGATTTCTTACACTTCGGTCACAGACACTGACTCCACTTTCTGCCCATTTGTTCCTCATTTGTTTTGTTGTGCATTTACTGTTTTCAAGACATATTGCTTTAAGTTTTCTATCTTGACGGTTTGATGTCTTCCTTGGTCTACCAGTACGCTTCCCTTTTACAAACTTCCCATTTGAATTGTACTTGGTCCAGATTTTAGACACAGCTGACTGGGAACAACCAACATCTTTTGCAAACATTCCCTGAAGATTTACCTTCTTCAAGAAGTTTTATAATCCTCTCCTTTGTTTCAACTGACATCTCTCGTGTTGGAGCCATGATTTATGTCAATCAGCTCGGTTCAACAGCTCACTACGGTGTACAAGCACTCTTTTTTACTGCAGACTAACTTGCAGATGTAATCAGATACAGGTGTTTGTTTTAGAGCTGCAAAGTACACGGTGAATCCATAATATTTTCCTCAGAATTGAGTGAGTCCATATTTTTTTCTTCTGTTTGATTTGTAAAAACAATTGCAATTGACTACAATTTTCTTTCTTTTTTATTTTTGTGTTTCATAAAGCCAGAAGGTTGGAATGTTAAATGAAAATGGTTTTGTGGCATGTCTGTGATTGGGTTTTTATTCTACACAATAAAACAATTGAATGAACATCTTCCAAGAGTGGTAATTCCATACTTTTTGCCAGGGGTTGTATAAACAAGTTTGTTCAAATGAGTACTCTGTAAGAACTCTGAAATGAGGGGTGTCTATTTACATTTGTTCTTCTTGTACGTTGTGCTTTTGTGTCTATTTACTTTTGTAAATTTTGCTGATAGCATTTGCCATGCTACCATTGGAGCAAGTTCAGATAAGTGAAAGCTGTTGGAATCATCTTAAAAAACACTCTTTTTTGAGTTCTTAGCGCTTCATCAAGTCTTCACATCATTGCCATCCAACTACATAACTGAGTGAAAATCAACTGGCAGGAGCAGCCAAGATTCTGACAGCAACTGGAAAGTGTTACTGCATGCAATGTTCTCAGAGCTCTGATGTGCACTGTTTTGACAGGCAGTAAAGAGAACTTGGACTAACATAAGTTAGGGGGAGGTGCTACATTAGAGCAGACAGCTGTGTATAAGAAGAATTTGACCTGTGCTCCAGGATATTAAGAGTCAGCGAGCACAGGCTTTTGCCCAAATGCTGAGAGACCTGACACTTTATGAGTATGGACCCTGTTGGCTAAGGGCTATTTCTGTAACTACTATTTGGACTGTGCTCGTTAGCATATTTTCTTTTAGCATAAACATGTTCTCGTAGTGTGTGTATTGGGTCTTTACAAAAGTCAGCATGTACAGTAAAGAAACACTGATATAGTGTAAATCTGTAGTCACATAGGAAAAGCAGATAAAAGGACAGTATTAAGCAAAGTCAAACTGGGCAGGAACAAAACCAAAATGCACAACATAGCAACTGTCTAGAGGAAGCAGAAGCAGAAAGGACCATAACACATACACGTGACATACATGACACATTTACAAAACCTGAGAATATACTATCATGAGTTGCAGATCTAGATTACGGAGTGGGTACCAGCAAGGGCATAGATTTAGGTTCAGGCTCAAACTTGGACTAGGGCACAGGTTCAGGCATTGATTCAGGCATGTATTCAGGCATGGAATCTGCAGCAGTCATGGGAACAGGAACAGCCACAAGAACAAACTTTACTGTGAGCCTGAATTTGGACATGTACATGAATCATTCATCATTCACATTATACATCATTCTAAGAGCATATCTGTGAACAATTTCGAACTTTAAAACCATGTCATCAATCCAACATAGACATTTTGAAAGAATTTTCTCAAGAACAAATTTAAAAGCATATTGATGAATGAGGCCCATTGTTTTCCTGATATACATACAGTACATACATACACAGCCAAAAATAATTTGCATTTCTCTTGACAATGCTGTTGCAATATATTTAAAAATACACCAGGAATAGAATCAAATAGAAATTTATCCAAATGTTGTTGGTTTAGACCTTTGATCAGTTGAGGCCCTGTGAATAGAAAGTAACCACTGATCAGGTAAACAGGTGGCATGGTGATCTCTATCTGCCCTGCTTGATGGGATTCCCCTGCTGAAATAACAGCCACCTGTCCTGATACCTGTTCCTATATCTTTCCCTGCAATTCATCTCTCTCTCTCTCTCTCTCTCTCTCTCTCTCTCTCTCTCTCTCTCTCTCTCTCTCTTACTCACTCACTCACTCTCCATGCCACTGATAGCCTGCCTTAAAATGATAAGAATTAACTTGCCTGACTTACTTATTCCTCCAACATTTTTATCTCTCCTTTTTCCAATTTGGGCTCAACCCATTTACTCTCCTTTTTTTTCATTTTTTTCATGTTATTGTCACTTTCGTCCTCTCTAATGCTTTCAGCTCCCAGAGTGCTTGAAGATTATCTGGGACAAATACAAATAGTGCTGAAATTGTTGCTGTGTAATTGTGCAAGACCTATAATTTGTTTGGGGGGGCTATGATTTTCAGGAGACTTGCAGAGGAAGGAAAGTATGCAATTATTAACAATTCTCTTTGATAATGGTAATTTGCCTTGATCATTATTTTGAATCATCTTTTCTTAAAGTAAAAGAAACAAGCCTTATGCCACAAGCATCACTTGTTCTCTTATGTTATCCCACCCAAAAGTATTGATTTATTTACCCATTCACACCATTTTACTTATTCACACTGAATCATTACCGATCGATTCACTCATTCACACCTACTATTTATTCACACATGAGCACAGAGACAGCCACTCACTCATTAACTTACCCACTCACTCACTCCACACTCATTGTCTCACTTTCCCGCTTTCCCTTTCACTCACCCACTCACTCACTCGCAGACTCACTGTCTCACATACTCACTTATTCACTAAATCGATCACTCTTTCAATAACTCATGCACTCACCTGCTCACTCTCTCACTGACTCCCTCATTGACTCTCTCACTCGCAGACTCAGTCCCTCACTCATTCACTCACTTGCTCACTCTCTGACCAATTAACTCTCTCTTGCTTGCTTTCTTCCTCACGCACTTACATACTTGCTTCCTCATTCGCTTAATTACCCTCACTCATTTAAATTTAAGACGAGGCACATGTATCATACTATTTACAGTTATTTTATTTACCTGAATTCATGTAAATGATTCTTTAAAACCTTTTTAACCTTATGCAGTGAAAATATAATATATATATTCCATCAGTCAAAAGGGAAAAAAAGGATATGTTTGGACACAAAATACTCAGCTACACATACTAAAGGAAAGATCTTGTCCAAAAATTGACCTGTTCACGTCTGAAATAATACTGCACCCTTGAGAATGACCATTTGCTTTTAACAAGTATGTAGCATGTAAATGAAGGGGATTAAGAAAATAAGCAAAGCTGTTTCAAATGCTGCTGTGTATTAAAGACTTAATCTACTCTGACAGCATTGGCGCACTGGTGTCATTTGGTTTTATTATGTTGAACAACAGATCACAGTGACCTGCTACCTATCTTAGCTTTGTTGTGTTAAACCTTCTGATTAGTATCCGACATTACCCTCTCAGAACAACACCATTTACCTGCTGGTCTGTTTCAGCTGGATGTACTGGACTGACTGGGAAGAGGATGAGGTAAATGACAGCATTGGCAGAATTGAGAAGGCCTGGATGGATGGCTCTCACCGTAATATATTTGTCACCTCTAACATGCTGTGGCCCAATGGACTCACCCTGGACCATGGGAGCAGCATAATGTACTGGTGTGATGCTTATTATGACCACATTGAGAGAATCTACCTCAATGGCACCGGCAGAATGGTAGGATTACTAAAGAAATCGCACATATTTATTTATGGTTTAAAGCTTGATGGTTCATTATGGACTCATTCACTACAGACCTGTGGTAAAATACATTACTGAATAGTAAGCCGGGCAAAAATATTAAAAGAGGATGAAAGAACAATCTTGTATGAGGAGGAAAAAACAGACCTTTTGAATCATTGCTGTATCTACAGCTCCAGTTAACTATCTTTGTGTTTTGTTTGATCGAGGTGGTGTACAATGGCAAGGAGCTGAATCACCCCTTTGGAATTTCACACTACAGAAACTCGGTTTTCTGGACTGAATATATGAATGCCTCCATATTTCAGCTTGATTTGCTTTCTGGGGAAGTCACACTGTTAAGAAGTGAAAGACCTCCTCTTTTTGGCCTCAGAGTGTTTGATGCACAGAGTCAGCAAGGTAAGCACCTTCACATAAATCCTATATATAGTACCTTCAGAACATTTTTGTTGTTGTTATGAGCAGTAATATTGACAGCTTATATTGTACAGATATTTGATAATTAGTGAGATAGTAGAGAATCTGTTCATCAATTCAAACATTAAATGGGGTTCTTGATATTAATTAAATGTTCTACCATATAGACCAGGGGTGTCAAACTCATTTTCACTGAGGGCCACACAACTAAATTTAAAGGTGATCGAAAGCCGAATAATAACCAAACATCTATTCTAAAAGGACTTAACAGCGACAAGCTAGCGTGCAATCTTTCTTGAGTCACAAATGACTAGCTGTTTACTTGAAATAGGCTGCCGCTACCTAATGGAAGGATGATGAAGTAGGTTTCATGGTAATGGTTGATGTAAAGAATGTATGATAGTCATATTTTTTGAAAGCTCTTGCGGGCCACATAAAACAAGGCAGCAGGCCGGATTTGGCCCATGGTTGAGTTTGACATCTATGATATAGACTTTTGAAAAGTGCAATGAAATGGTGTGTTGGAGCAGATGCCAAATGC
This sequence comes from Tandanus tandanus, assembly GCA_039654325.1. Lineage (NCBI taxonomy): Eukaryota > Metazoa > Chordata > Actinopteri > Siluriformes > Plotosidae > Tandanus > Tandanus tandanus. The sequence goes on from JBCNYH010000015.1 coordinate 10,661,821, forward strand.
CTCCCTCCCACACATTTCTGATATTGTTGTCAGATGCATACAATTACTATTTTTTTGCCAAACATTTCTGTAACTGCTTCAAAGTTGCCATAGGCCTCTTGGTAGCCCCTTTGGCCAGTTTTCTCCTCGCCTTTCCATCCACTTTGGCATTTGAACTGGTCAGGGGACTCGTAGCACCAAACACTTTGCACTTTTTGATTATGGACTTTGCTGTGCTCCTAGGGATTGATAAAGCCTTTACACGTGTGTGTGTGTGTGTGTGTGTGTGTGTGTGTGTGTGTGTGTGTGTGTGTGTGTGTGTGTGTTGGCCCTTGTGATGGACTGGCGAGATGTTCAGACTGTACCTTGCCTTTACCCAGAGTCGGCTAAGATAGGCTCCAGCCTCCCTGCAACCCTTGTAGGATTAAGCAGTTTGGCGAATTAATGAACAAATATACAGCAATAACCCATAACATTAATACCACTTGGCTGGTCTGTGGCTAGGCAGCTTCATAAAATAAGCAACAAGTTGAAATTTACTGAGTGTTCTGACTCCTTTCTATCATAGCCAGCTTTAAAAGTTTCATCAGTTTATGCCACAGTAGAACCTCTTCGGGATCAGACCAAACATACCAGCCTTCACTCTCCACATGTCAATAAACCTTGGGCGCTCATGACACTCTTGCCAGTTCACTTGTTGTAATGCCGTGGACCACCTTTAGTAGGTAATTACCACTGCATACCAGGAATATCACACAAGGACTTTAATTTTGGAGATGAATTGACCCCTGACAAAGTCACTTAAATCCTTATGTTTGCTCATTTTTCCGGCTTTCAACACAACTTCAAGAATTGACTGTTCACTTCCTGTCAAATGCATCGCACTCCTTGGCAGGTGGCCCTGTTAGGAGACTCAATGTTAAAACTGATGTTTTACATGATGTTTTTCATATTATGGCTGATTGTTGGATAGAACAATGCTGGATTTATTATGTGAATCATGCAAGCATGTAAAAAAAAGTAATTACTCCAGTAGTTTATTTTTTTTATTTGTTTATTTATTTATATAAATTTTTTTTTATCAGACAACGTATTTACATGCACATAAGTAATTTTCCTGATTTCTACTTTATATTTTTCTGAAGTGATTTATTACCACAACAGCAGAACTTTTGGTCAAGGCGCCACTATTTCCCCCACTAAATAAAATTAGCATAAATTAATAGAAGTAACTATATTTATAACTGTTATGGATAATATTTTAATAATAAATTTAAATAAAAAATAAATGTCACAGGAGAAAAAACATTTTGGTCCATGATTTTTAATAATTTTTGGTTATAATAAACAAATAAATTATTCTTATTATTATTATTGTTGTAGTTGTTGTTGTTGTTAATAATAATAATAATAATAATAATAATAATAATAATAATAATAATAATTTTTTGCTTATTACAACAAAGCAACTTTTTTTTTTTTTTTCTGTGAAATTGCTCTATACGGAGCCCCTAAAGGGACATGTGTAAAAAAAAATAAAGGTTAGGTTTCTCGTGCGCGCGAGAAAAGGGACATGGTAAAAAAAAAAAAAAGGATAGGTTTGTCTTGCACACGCAATACTTTCTTGTTCGCGTGTGCAAGACAAACAAAAAATAAAGTTATTATTATAACGTTAAAATGATTATTATTTTATCATTATTATTATTATTATTAATTTTTGACTGGCGTATTTAGTGGCTTTTGTTTATATTCCGAACACAGGTCAGTTCTCTAACATGTGGAACTGGATTTCTGTTACTAGATCATCGTGTAATTGGTCCAATATTAATGTTTCCATGAGCCAGATTGAATTTTAGGCCAAGTTGTGCTAGTTCTGCAGCTGTGAACATTACCCCAAAACAGACTCTTTGTAATTCAATCAAACCACAGATATGTCATGTCTTCTGACTGCATTTCATCACTATAAATCTAAAAATGAACTCAAATCAGCAACACTGACATGATTTATTAAAGAGATTAGCAGTCAGCATCATTAGCATCTCATGCCTTCGGTATGACTAGCAGCATGCACTGCAACCTGAGCATGATTCAATCGTTTGCTGAATAAGTTTACCCATTTTACCTCATGCTTAGCGCTTGATACAGGACATTTTCTTATATATACCAACAGGTGTGGGTTTTTTGTTTCTTTGTTTCTTTGTTTGTTTCTTTGTTTTAAATAGTGTTTTTTATAAGGTAATCATACGTTCTTCCGTCAGGGTGTAATTTCCCTTGACATGTCTTTGCTAATATAAAAGTTGACACACGTCTAAATTAGGAATATGATAGTTTTCACACGGGTGGTGAGGAGCTCCCTTAGTGGACTCCCACCATCCATGTGGTTTAGTCATCAGTGAGTCACTCCTGTTTATACCCTCTTATATGTACAGCTACATTGTCTGAGTCCGGATGCTACAATCACTACATTACCCAGCATCCTTCCTCATCATGGAGCAATTTCCTGTCTTCTTGATCAAGCTTGTCAATAAGAATGTGTATCAAGTCTAAATAAAAACTTTTTCTGTTTCTGACTTTGTGTCTCTTGATGAAAAAATAGCATTGTCTGAGGAAGTGATGCAGAACACAACTGACACAGGACGCACATTTTATACAATAAAACACAGCGAGTCAGTACTTTAGTTCCTGTAAGGCTGGTCAGCTGTTATTTCACAAAGAAAAACATTTATGGAATGACCTCAGGGTGACGTTCAGTTTCCCAGTAATATGTGACGATGCAGTTTTCTAATCTTAAAACTTGAACACAAAATTGAAGCTTGTGAAGTAAGGACAATCTATAGCCATTACTCCGTAAGTGATAATAGGGATGAACTTGTTTCGCATATGTTTCTTTGAAATAGAGGGTTGCTGTATTGCTTCCATAATAGACGGGTGTCTCATGAGGCATGACTTTTGACTGAAAGTATCTTATAAGGATATTATTATTATTTTTTTTTTTATTAATCCCACAAGCGAAATTTGAATCTGCATTTAACCCACACACGTAAACAGTGAGAACACACACACACACACACACACACACACACACACACACACACACACACACACACACACACACACTCAGAGCAGTAGGCAGCCATAATTCAGCTTGCACATTACATTAGGGGTTAGGTGCCTTGCTCAAGGGCACTTCAGCCGTGAAGGTGGGGAAAGGGAGGGTGCTGCTCATTACCTCCACCACCACACATTTTTCCTTTCATTCAGGAATCGAACCAACGACTTTTCATTCCCAAACCCGCTTCTCTAACCATTAGGCCATGACAGTGCCAAATTACCTTTTAAGTTAGAATTTGCGTACTAAAACATAACGCTATTTTGTTGGCTAACAGATTTCCCACAAATTGTTTAAACCAAGTTTATTTGGTCACAGTCATGGGGATTTAAGATTGCATCATGTTTATTTCTTGGTAAGGTTTCAATTATCTGGAAAAAACAAAACAAAAAACAAACAAACAAAAAAAAAACAGACAAAGCCCCAAAATATTGGTATATGAAATAACTTTTCTGTGAAGCTCGTTTCACCATCTTGTTTTATTTTTTATTTTTTGAGCTGCTTGAAGGAGCTGTCGCGCTGATCTATGGGTAATAGGCAGCATCGAGGGTACATTTAATGATGCTTTAAAACAGAGGCAGTTCAAAGGCATCTTAAAAGACAGGAAATGAGGGTTTGATCAGTTTCCAATGGTCCTTGATGCCTCGCTGCCTGGTTAGACATCCACCAAGACACTATTTTCAACTGTAGAACAAATGTGCCTGTAAGTGGTTAAATTGTTTTTTATTGAGAAATAATCAATATAGTGTCAAGTGACATCATGCTACCCCACTGCTGACTATCTTTCTATAACAGCACACTCTGCTGTGGTTTATTCCTTGTGTATACAAAGCCTGGCCAGTTTCTGCTTTTAGTTCTTTAGCTGGCTATTTTATTGGACAATTAAGATTTATTAGGTTCATCTATCATTTACTTTCATCTTTAGGCTTTAAGCTTATCAAGTTTGTCCTACAAGTACATCTGCCTTTCATAAAATATTTCTTTAGGATCTCTGAGTTCAATTCAAGTCTTTTCAATTTTATTTATTCAGCAATTTTAACAACGCCACTTTTAGCATTGACATTAAATTTAAATGTATCCCCTAAATTTAATTAACCCCTAGAGAGAGCAGTTAATGAGTTTCAACTACCCTATTAACTATAATCTGAACCTCAGCTGTGGAATTTAGAGCACTTATAGCACATTTTTATCCAAACTACACACATAACATACCATGTCAACCGAGGAACAGAATTCCTAGAATGTGCTATTGTATAGCTTGGTGGGTTTAAGTCAGTGGATGTTAGAAGGTGAACCGGGGTATTATTTGAAGAAAAAGTGGCTGAGTCTGGGGCAAAGGTCAAATGCCATGACCTTGGGAGTGGCAGTAGCGCTTGTATGTCTCTCAGCACAATGATATTCTTTGCTTTTCTTATTTGGATCATCTGACCTGCCCACACACACTGACTAGGATTTAGGACACACACACACACACACACACACACACACACACACACACACACACACACACACACACACACACACACAC
>JBCNYH010000015.1:10681958-10692269 GCA_039654325.1 Tandanus tandanus
TAAGTCTCCATTGCGTCCACTTTATATAGGAAATGCATACCATGTTTCAGCATGTGTGTATGTGTAGCTGTGTGTGTGTGTGTGTGTGTGTGTGTGTGTGTGTGTGTGTGTGTGTGTGTGTGTGTGTGTGTGCATGTCCTGCCAAACCATAGCCATGACGAATGTGCAATGCATCCAGCCCAGGCGTAATAGGAATTGAAGCTTAAGGATAGACATTTCATTTCCTTAGTCACTTGTCAAAGAGTTGAAACTTACCCAATAAGTATTTTAGAGTGAAATTTAACAAATTTATTCCTTATACCGCAGTGCTGTTGATTTATCAGTTTTATTGGCCAGAAGGTGTTAGGAAATTTGATATAACAGTTCAGACAAATTAAAGGCAACTCACATCTTTAAAGTTATGTGGGAGGGAAAAAGTATATCCCATGGAAATTGTTCATTTATTACAGATAAAGAACAAAACCACAAAGATGATTAGATTTTGAAATCATTTATTCAACAAAATGATCAGTAAAAGGTAAATATGCCTTGGAAGCTAATATAAATAAACCCCCTTTAACAAAAACTTCTTGGAGGCATTATATGAAGTTGCCCAGCAGTCTCTGTAGTTTGCTGACGCTTTTGACCACTCTTCCTAGCAAATCCATTCAGTACCAAGATGTCTGACAGTTTCTTGGATGTATTTTCAAAACACTCAGAATTTTTCGATGGAGTGTAAAACTGCGCTTTGTCTAGGCTATTCCATAACCCTCTATTACCTATTTATGCCACACTCCTTAGTTGATTTACTACTATGCTTAGAAAACTTATCCTGTTAGGATGTCCACCTGCATGGGTCATATTGTCCTGAAGCACTCTTTATTATGATTTAGAATCCATGGTTGAATCTGTGAGTGCAAGTTGCCCAGTCACTGAGGCAGTGAAGCAACCACAAACCACAACATTACCAGCGTGTTTCACAGTTGGTATGAGGTTCTTCTCCTGAAAAAAAAAGTGAATTATAACTCTGACCAATCAACTCTAAAGACCAAATGATTCCAATAGGCATGGTATTTGGCAATTGGCCTGGTATTTGCCTATAACTTGCAAACTGTGGTCTTAATCTAATGTTCTTTTTCTGATATATGTTTTAAATATGTTTTTCTGAAATATCTCCCATGAGGACCAAATTCAACTACTTTTTTCTGATTGTAGATGTATTCACTTTCACACCAACAGTTGAAAGAGTAATTTGCAAATCCTGGGATAAATTTTGGGTATGATCCTAGATGTCAGGTTTTGGACAGGTTCCAAATGATTCCGCCTGCAGGAGGTTCTAATGAATCACTTTGCTGTGAGGGTCACAAATGTAAAGGTGTACATACTTTTCCATGTGGCTGATCTGTCTGTCTGTTGTTTATTTTTTGAATATGACTTCAATATGTCAATTAATGTCAGATTATATTGTATTTGTACACTGTATTTAAAAGGGAAAAATGTTTACTTATTGAAACATTTTGAAAAAAAAAACAATTTTGGTATGTACTTTTTCTCATAACTTATGTTATGTACTCATTTCTTTTGAGCCAATCAAAATTACACTGTACATAATCCATAACTGAACGACACAGTGGTGTAGTTTTTAGCACGTCTGCCTCACAACATGAAGGTCTTGGGTTCAAGTTCTGGGTTCAGAAAGGGCATTTCTGTGTGGAGTTTGCATGTTCCCCCCGTGCTTGCATGGGTTTCCTTCGGATACTCTGGTTTCCTCTCACAGTCCAAAGACATGCACATTAGGCTAACTCGCTGTTTCAAATTGTCCCTAGGTGTGAGTGTGGGTGTGAATGGTTTTGTGTGTGTGTTGCCCTGTGATGGTCTGGCAAGCTGTTCAGGGTGTACCACACCTTTGCCCAGTGTTGACTGAGACCCCGCAACCCTAATAGGATTAAGAGGTTCGGCAAATGATTGAGTGAGTGTAAGAATAGGGACTAGTACAGATATTATTATTTAAAGCTGTTATAATGTAAGGAAAGAGTTAAGCTCCCAAGTCCAGCATCAGCCATTTGGTTGGGTTGTTTTACCCATTGGGTTATTTCATAAATATTTACTCCACATTGCATGTAACTAAAAATGGAGAGACGTATTTGTGTCATTCTGTAATAAATAAAAATACACTGATGTATAAGAGAAATAGAATTCTTCATGACATATTGGTATTGAAAAATAATTTAAATTTGATAAGTAATGGTTTTCCGTGAATCACTACACCATATCACTGAATCTCTCACATAACTCAGATTACACAAGTTTATACGAGATTAGTCTCTTCTTACTAATTCACCAATATATTTGAGACTTGTGTTTTTGTAATGACGTTATATTTCTGACGTTTATGTTGTTCCCATTGTCACTGTGTCTTTACCATGTTAGGCTATATTTTGTTACTAGAAAGGATTTTGTACTTATTTGTTAAATGGAAATGTAATATCCTAATTCCTCATATTAGACTGCAAATTATTGATAATATCAAGCAGTGAAAATGAGAAATAACTTATGTAGCTTCTGGAATTAGAAGCCAAAAAAGCTAAGGATAAATTTCCATATTTCTATATGTCAGTACATCACTGCACTATAACCTACTCATAAAAACAATAATAAATGAAGTGTAAACTAAATGAGCTCCGAGTTGTATGTGAGCTGCGTTCAATGAGCTGTAATGCGATGCCAAATACGTTTAGAAATCAGCTCATTTAAAGAATGTTTATAATTACTGCAATGACCATCATTATTTATATATCAAGAGTATTATGTGTTTACTTCTTGTGTAGAAGTTCCTTATAAACAAACTCAACAAGTTGGACCAAATTGCATTTGAACTATTATCCTTTATCCCCAAGTCCCAAACTTATGCACAGATTACAGAAGGCCTAAATTATCCACGCTGTAATCTCTCTAAATCTTCCCATGTTTAAATGTATATTTCCGCATAACTGCCTAATTGACTCTTACCTATACCAAATCTCAAATCTTTGTCTCCCCCCTTTCTGTATTTTAAGTTGTTTCAAAAGATCTGGAAGCATTTAAATATGCTCAGAGAGAGAGACAGAAAGAGAGAGAGAGAGAGAGAGAGAGAGAGAGAGAGAGAGAGAGAGAGATGGTGGTGATGTGGACAGGCACTTCATTACCATCTGGGTGACTTCATTCCTTCGTGTAAACTCTGTGGGTGTGGGCGGATGGTGGGCAAGGCCCCCATCTCACAACACATGAAAGCATGCAACTCATGCATAAAGCAGGATTAAACCACCAGGGAAATGCTGCCAGAGATGAGCGTGACGGTAAAATGTTTTTCCAACTCGGCTTCTCTGTCATCAGTTGGTTTAGGAGCACAAAAGAAAAGTTTTCCGTATTTTCTGCACTTGTTGCTTGTGCAGCTCAGCACTGGCCGATAATGTGTTATCCTACACGGGTCAGTGATGTAGCCCAGCCAAGCCAACGAGTTCTTGTCACTACCAGGCTGGAACAACCAATCAGAAAGACAACATGCCTCTGAGCATGCCTAGAGTCGTAATACTTGTGCACCTTTGAAAACGGGCAAGAACTGATGTCGCCAGAAGGAACCGCTGATGTTATACGTGATCGTTTTAAATAGCTAATAACACTAATTCACCACATTTACCCCTTAACACCTGATCATGAAATTTCCTATATATGTCTGTACAATAATATACAGTGATTTTTAATGACTTAGATTCCAGAGACTACTTAAATCCGCATCTGCGTAAGTTTACCTCTAAAATCGTTGTAGTTTAAAAAAATGTTGGCAGAACATTCATGTCCTTTTAAGGACAATGTTTGCTCCCTATATGAGGTCCTATATGAGGTATCTGGTACATCTCTTGCACACAGTCCTTCATTCATGTTCAGTAACTACTTTACCTGGGAATACTGGGTATGAGGCAAGAATATACCTTGGATGGGAATAGGACACCAGTCCATGATTGGGCACAATACACAAACACTCTTTTTTATCTAGGGACAATTTAGTATAGCTACCTCCTAGAATGTTTTTGGACAGTAGGAGGAAACTGAAGACCCTGGAAAAAAAACACTTGGACATTGGAAGAATATGGGGAATGCCACACAGAGAGTAACCCAAGTTCAGGGTCAAACTGGGAATCCTGGAGCTGTGAGTGCCACAGTGCTGCCCAGATCAGAGAATTCACAGCTTGAATTCATTAAAACTGTGTTACCAAGGAAAATTCACTCAGTTGTATCTCATGAACAGCTCCTCCTACATGGTTCCCACAGTTCGTACACACAACACACATGTTCATGAATGCTAGCTGTGACATTCACACCCTTAATACTACAGCACTTGTTTTCAATAAACCCTTTGTTAGAGTACAGAAACAACGTTACTTCAGCTGTCTGGGACATCAAATAACTGGCTACAGAAAACCCTGCTCCACCACAGCAAATCAAATGTTACAATACAGAAGTGTGAAGTTTTTTATTGTCTGCCATTTTTCACCCTGACAAGAAAATTACCTCAAATATCGTTGGTTCACGGAAAATTCTGTTCTTGAAACATGCTAACTCAATCCTTTTGGCTTTCAAGGATACACAAAGTAAACTGTAAGAGCTGTATGAGCTGAAATAATACTGATATGAGTTTTGAGATGCAACTGGGAAAAAGTAGGTTAAATAAGCAACGATATGTTATCAGGCAAGTGAAGTAATGAGCCGCAGGGAATCTTAATGTGCAGCATAACGATACGTTCCCACCACAAGCACTCAATGCAGGACACAAATCTGTTTTTTTTTTTTGTTTGAGTGATTAGTATCAATCAGATATCACTCCTAAAATGACCCACATGAGCAAAACGAACAACACACCAACAAGCATATCTAATAAAAAAGGCCATAATTGCTTGCTGAAATTTGCATGCATGGCCAATGGAGAAAAATATCTGCACTTTGAGACAATAACTTGGATTGGGAAATTCAGTGTGGATGTAAAATGAAAATAAACTGCCTGGCCAAAAAAAAAAGTCACACGTGCTAATATTGTCATGGAGTGCATTTAGCCTTGATCACAGCATGTAATCTCCATGGCATTGTTGCTCCTATAAGTCAGGTCGAGGCTCAGCAACATTAATGTGGCAACAAAATGAAGTCAGCTGATGACTTGAATGTACAGAATGATTAGGTTATCACATCAATAGATTTTTTCCTTCCCTGATGGCACGGGTATGAAAGATTTTGGACTATGTGCTGGAGAAGACTTTATGGAGCGGTTTGATTTTTCCCTCATCAATTCAAGACGTCTGTGAAAAATGAACCCAACACTGGATGGAAATAAATGTTATGTTGTTGAAGTTTGTTGAAACCATGGCATGCCAGTTATGTGCTGTAAGCAAGGCTAAATGCATTCCATGAAAATATTAGAGTGTGAAACATTTTTTTTTTGGCCAGGCAATGTATAAGTGTAGAAACCCCCTGATGGGGGATTCACACCAGCCGCTACCTAGCCATTATAAACAATTGGTGGCCATTTTGCTGACCTTGAACTTGACCTACAATTACCTTTTCATAAATTTGTTACAACCTTTTTGCTACCCAAGGTCCCAAGTTGCTACCCTGAAAATTCGGTGATGAAATGACAAGCCGTTCTTGGCATATAGGTGTACGCAGCCACAAAAAATAAATCAATAAATAGATAAAAATACAACAGCTCAAACTGAGAGACCTGAAAACAATATCAGCTAATTAAGTGTACACTATATAGTGAATGGACACCTGACCATCTTTCCATGACCAAACCAAACCTGACCAAAGTTGGAAGCACATATTTGTACAGGATGTCTTTGTGAGCTTTAAGTAATACAATTTTCATTACAGGCCTAAAACCCATTCCACATTGAACTCCATAAAAACTTGATTTGCCATGGTTAGAGTGGAAGAATTTGGGTGGCCCGCACAGAGCTTTGACTTCAACTCCACTCAACACCTCATGGGATGAACTGGACCTCAGTAATCTGCTTGTGGCTGAATAACCACAATTCCCACAGCCACATTCCAAAATCTAACAGAAACCCTTCCCAGAAGAGTAGAGTTTAATAAGGATCTACATCTGGATTAAGATTTTCAGAAAGCACATACGGGTGTGATGGTGAGGTGTCCACAATTAGATAGTCATGACAAAAATCACATAGAACAAAAGAGTCATTATTACCAGCAGTGTAAATGCATCCCATGTGTTTGTAATATTTTGCAAAACAGGGTTATCATGTAAAGGGTTGTTATATGCTGCTATATAATATTGTTGTTTGAGCTGTTCAAAAACACAGCCTCCCAAAATTTCTATCAAACCTACAGATGCAGGAATGGATGACAAAGGGAGTTAATAATGTGAGTTAAGTGTGGCCAAGGCTATGGAGCTCCCAGGTGTATATTGCATGTAAAAAAAAATTAGACCATCCATTTTTTGGCCTTGAATGACTTCATAGTAAATGGAATAATTACTATAGGTGAGTTAGTTAACTAAATATACAGTGCTATTTATGACCATAAGCTTAGCCACTGTGCTATCTCAATAAATCACACACAAAAAAACAGGGCTACATTTGAGCGGATTACATGTGTGCACCATAAAATGCTGCAACAAGTGCAAGGCTGTGTATAAATACATACATACATATATTTAAATCTAAATCACACTGTAAAACTATAAAAGCCCATTTAACGGCCGTTGATTAATTAAATTAATTAGACATTACATGCTCTGTGTTGCTTTTAAACTTGTGCTGAATTTTTTGTTTGTTTGTTTTTTTCTTGAAAGACTGAAAAAAGTGAACGCACATTTGCTTATAATGCGTTATTTACAAGGCACATGAGACAGCACAGGGATCAGGACTGAATGAGAAAGTGTTTAGGGATTGTGGTTTGTGGTTTGCACGTGCCCAGTGCCAAGCCACAAAAAAAAAAATAAAAAGAAGAAGAAGAAGAAGAAAAGAAAAGAAAAGAAAAAAAGTCTAGTAAAAATTATAATCTTTTTATATACTACTATTACTTGTAATTCATTTATGTGCACTAAAATATGAAGCATTGCCTGGGGTGCACTATATATTAGAGAATGAAGATGTGTAGCTCTCTCTTCTATCCTGGGTTTGTTCAGGGAAGCTTTGAACAACTTTCATACATTTTAGGGACATGAAGATTAAAAAGTACTACTACTACTACTAATAATAATAATCACCATCACCATAATCATCATAATATGCTGTATTTATGTGCAATTATATTTGAATATTATGTTGTACAGTATAGTGTAGAATATAACTATGTAAAGGTTTTTTTTCTATCCTGCACGATTTCTCTGCATCTCCAATAAATAAGAAAACATTAGACACATTTTTAAGAATTTTTTTTTTTTTTTTTTACCTTTGTATGACAGGCGAAGACGTGGGACATTTAGTTTGCTCGCTAAAGCCGTCGTAAGAGCGACGGTGGTTAAAAAGAAACACGTTGATAAAGCTGATAGTTCCATCATTCTGCGCTCAAAGGCGGCGGCGGCTCCGGTACAGCGCGCGCAACCCCGCAGCTCCAGTGAAAGCGAAAGCCTTTTCTCTCCGCGCGCAGCGCTGCGCTCTTCCCGACAGTCCGTTTGAGCTCCCGCCCTCCCAGCAGCGCACAGCCGCGCAGAAGCAGCACGCTTACAAAAGCACGCCACCTAGTGAACTACTAGGATAAATTTGGAACAGTAGTATGTTATGCGGTTTGGGACAGAGGCGGAAACCTGGACACTCGATGTGCGCATTGTATTTCTGTATATGTGGATTAGGACCCATTGACATTAATTCATTTGTCTACTAGACCTCTCTCTCTCTCTCTCTCTCTCTCTCTCTCTCTCTCTCTCTCTCTCTCTCTCTCTCAGAAGACCACCGTGATTTGTTTAAAAGGTGAAAACTTTCAGATATTCCTCTCCTTTGGGGATCTTTGGTCCTACAGAACCATGCCCAGCAGTGGTGGCCTGGTGGTAGGGTGCTTATTGATCTGAAGGTCGGGGGTTCAAGCCCCACTATCACCAGTTTGTCGCCAAGTCACTGCTGTCCCCCAGGGCATCTAACTGAGTTATCATGTCCGGTCATGTCCCTGTCTGTGCCAGTCATGTCCCTGCGTGTGGTGAGAGGCATGTAAAAGAACCATTGCTGTAGTTCATACAGAGTAGGCCACTGGGATGCCGTCAGCGTGTTCCTGCCCTGCGAGCTGTCCAGGGTGTATTCTGCCCTCTCCTAGAGTCGGCTGAGATGGGCACCAGCCCATTTTTACCCTGGATATAGCTCATTATAACCCTAATTATAGTTAAGCGGTTCAGAAAATGAATGAATGGCACAGGAGGGGAGGAGTATTCTGGTTGTTTTGGTTATAAATGGTATAAATAAATAGTTTTGTTTAACCTAGACAGATGCCCAATCAGTGTCGCCTACTCTCTCTCTCTCTCTCTCTCTCTCTCTCTCTCTCTCTCTCTCTCTCTCTCTCTTCCGTACATGTCATCTTTCCTGGCATAACTACATGTACTTAAATATTGCCAAAGAAGTGGAAATAAGTACTGAGATCATAGTTGAGCATGTTCAGAATTAATAAAAAAAAAAACAGGAAATAAGTCCTGATCTCATAGCTTAACATATTAAAAAGTAATAAGATGAGTACAGAGGAGGTAAATCAACCATGGATTAAAAGCAGCGCATCTATAATAACAAAAAACAAAGATGAATGCAATGACATTGTCAACTTTTTGTTATGAAAATATTTTTTTGTAGTCCTCGTTATACCCATGGAGAGGGAGTGGTTTTAAACAGAGACCTCTTTTGTTGTACAGTTTAATACCTTAGACACTGAAATCTAGGATTAGATTGTGTGATTCGGGTGATTAAGTTTTTAAGGCATTTTGCACAGCAAAAGAAGAAAGTGCTCTGCTTCCTTCAAATTAATTAAGTCAAGGAGGAGTGAGCTACTTCTCAGCAGGTCTGTGCAGAGTCTCGGTCAAGCACTTAGCAGCACTGGGAGGGAACAAGAGTCTTCTGAGGTCTCCATATTTGTCAGTGAGTTGGAGCGCGATGGGAGCCTCTTCAGCACAAAGGCCTGTCAAAGAGGAGCTGCTGCATGACATCAGCATTCCTTTTCCTGTGTAGCGCAGTCATAGCGACAGCTAATTGGAAATGACCATGGACAGAGGAGAAAGAGAACTGAAGTAACTTTGAGTAATCATGAAGTGAGCTGTCCAGGGCTTTAAGTCTGTGAGCAATTATGCAACTATGAATATTTAACAGACAAGATCCTTTAAGAGACACTGTTACAGTTATCATCTTTAATTATGCTGAAGTAGGGGTTGTGAGATAAATGACCTTTGGGATATCTTGGAGTAAGAAGCAGAAATGATTTCAGAGAAAGAGGAAGGGATGAGGTGAGTTAATGTTGGCAGATTACATTAAATGTTTCCAGCCCAATCAGAATGTAAAAGCCACCCAGTTTCCTAAAGCCCTGTGCAATTTTCCCCAATGGCTGGAGCTTAAATAATTTTTAAATCTATAAAACTAAGGAATAATCAATCAGTCAAATTAAACGCACTAGAGCACAGTGCTGTTTCCAGCCTAGAATAAAACTCCAACTGGGCTGGAAACCACCCAACACGGAAAAGCTGCCTAAGGGATAAGATGTAATTAGGAATCAGGATGTGTGTGTATGTGTGTGCGTCCAGACAAACCTGCTACCCACCTGCTGGCATCCCCATCGGCAATGCAAACTTAGTGTCCCAGAGCTCCTTTGGGGTTTGACTTTTGACCTTATAATAAAGGTGGGGTTTAGGCTGAGAGACTTCTGGTTGCTCTTTGACCCATGAAATGACCAGAATGCACGCACACACACACACACACACACACACAAACACACACACACACACACACACACACACACACCATTCAAACATGCATTAGCACAGACACCTCACCTCAGTTTTTTAGCACAGCTTTCCAGCATGAAATTAAATTTATATTTACTGAAAAAAAAAGGAGTGCAATATAACACATGATTAATTTCATATGAAGCCGATTCCCTGAAGTCATTTTGTATTACAGTCTTGGAAGTGCAGTCTTCTAGTTCGGTGGCCCCGGTGGCATTGTTGGTCCACCTGGACATAATAAATTGGCTGAAATCAAATAAGTATAATGATTATGTGAAGGAGCATATGGTATCATACTTATATACTCAAATAAATTGAGACTTTGTCAAGTTTTATTCAATTTACATATATATATATATATATATATATAT
>JBCNYH010000015.1:10696786-10708899 GCA_039654325.1 Tandanus tandanus
GTGTGTGTGTGTGTGTGTGTGTGTGTGTGTGTGTGTGTGTGTGTGTGTGTGTGTGTGTGTGTGTGTGTGTTTGTGCTGGTTTGTCTCTCTGTGTGTTTAGTAAGTGTTTAGAAGAACGAAAGTGTGTTTAAGCATCTGTAGGCTAAGTGCATGCATCTTGTTGACAGAATTGTGACAGGTGACCATATTTCAGCTTAGGTGAAGCAGAAGGTTCTTGGGTGGCCTTGTTTCTGTGAGTGTGTGTTGTGTGAGCAGAATTTTGTAGTTAAAATAATAGTAGTTAATAATTGTAGTTTCTTGTTTTCAAGGCTTTCAGACAGATGCCGCTAGTGTATATGCCTTTAGAGACCTGCTAATGAGTCGCCATAAGTGCTGTAAGGAATCTTT
Organism: Tandanus tandanus; assembly: GCA_039654325.1. Lineage (NCBI taxonomy): Eukaryota > Metazoa > Chordata > Actinopteri > Siluriformes > Plotosidae > Tandanus > Tandanus tandanus. The sequence goes on from JBCNYH010000015.1 coordinate 10,697,174, forward strand.
TGTTTTAACACATTTAGGTGATTTTGCCCATTTTCAACACCTCCGAGTAAATTTTTGATGTAAGTTGTGACTTTTTCCTGTTAGCACTGTGTTACTAGAAAATACCTGTCACTGTAGTTGCATTTGTTAGTCTTTGGTAAAGGTTTATCAACATAAACTTCCAAAACTTGTTTCAGACATAGCAGCAAGATCATGAAATTCAAAATTGTGGCAAGTGGGGCACTTTGAACCATGTATCCTGGGGCAGGTTGAACCATGCTTCAAGGTGCCACCACCATGGTGCAAGCTACCCCATACTGTGTCTCAAGATCAGTCACAAGTGAATTGTTGAATATAATTTATTATTCTTCACCATTGCAGACAATAATGGTACGGAGGTATACAGAAAAAACAATCGCAGAAAAGTAGATGATGGCCTAATGAAGAGAACTGTTCAGGGGGTGGTAAAAGGACCATCTGTTCGGCAAGTCAGTCGGGACTTGAAGATCGACAGGATCACTCTGAAATGATATGTCAAAAAATACCAATGAGCAAGTAATGAGGACAATTTTGTAACTTTTCATTTGAAGTGCCAAGTTTATATAGGAGACTTACTGACAAGCAGTCAAATTGTGTTCTCATTTTATGTAAAATGCTTTATTGTTCATAAACTTTTCATTTTTGTATTAAACATTTAATATGTTTGCTTATTCATTCATTTTTGTGACTGGTTCATCGTACCCCATACCAGTGTTCAAGGTAACCAGATCCAGGGGCACAGTGAACCATAATGATGTCTTGTCTTAAAGTTTTCATTTCAGTTCAATTTCAGTGAATGGATAGGAGATAGCCATTGCTGGTGATATAGTTTATTTATGGGGTCCTAAACTTTATTTTGACGTATTTAGAATACACATCCTGTCATTTCCCTTGAGTGTAAACAAAGAAAGCCAAAAAACCTGTTCAAGGTCCCCCACTCTCCCCTATTTGTGAGCAATGTGATAATATGTGGGAGACTCCAACTTTAGTACAGCTGTTGTACGGATCCAATCCAGCTGGTGACACACACACACACACACACACACACACACACACAAATTATTTTAACATGATCTCTACCAGCAGTACAGCAGAGAGCCACATTAGCTTAATCACAGGACTTCCAATCCTCTATTGGCTCTGAGAAAACCTCCATAGTTTATCCCAACTTCAAATCAGCGGAATAAACAGAAGGTTCACCCTAGTCAGAGAAGTAAAGACCTCCCCATTAGCCACACACAGGGTATACTGATCTGCATTCAGTGTTATAAACACTCATAACTGCTTCAAGTGCACCAGCTGAAACCACCTGTCTCACCCCCAGTCTGTATATGAGTTACCCAGAAAAAAGAAACATTGTTTTAAAATGAGAGAATAAACAAATGGTTCATACCAGATTAATATCTGAAATTCATCCATTTATTCAACTGTATTACACACTTCTTTCTGGTAAGGCACTTGGTGGATCCAGAGTATATTGCAGGAACACAGAAATAAGGATTGTATCGGCAATGGAGCACGAGGCCCTAACAACAAAGTTTCATCCACCAACCTCAATGCATGATGAAATGGGAGAAAACTTGAGAATCTAGCAACTAAGGGAGGAACATGTAAAACTCCACACAGAGAGTAAGCCGAGCTTGGGGACAGATATCTGAAATTAATTACAATTATAACTATTATCACTAGGTGCAGGTGCCGTTCCTTAAATCTGGTCGAATCTGAAAATGTGTTTCAGAGAGCAAAACGTAACAGTTCTATAGTGGCAAAATGCAACACTCTGAGACTATTTCCTGGCCAACCTTCAAAATCTGAAAGTTTTGAATCGCAATTTAAATGGCAGGGGGACAAGGGGGATATGTCCACCCCAGTTTCATTAGGTTCATCATCCACCCATACCCATCCCCATCTTGGAGAGAAAAAAAACTTCAGATGAGCAGCATTACATATCTAGCTATGGTTGGATGTCTAAATGTTTGTCCTCATCATTTATCGTACTGGGATGACCATCATGAACTAGACAGGTAAGTGCTGTAGTCAACTAAACACCAAAATCACACATTTCTTGCTGTGTCCCCATCACCTATGTGCTAATCCTGGGTTTATAGGGGGTATGATGTCCCTGATCTCCGTTAATTAAAAAAAGCATGGAGCTTCACAACTTATGAGCACGCTTGGAGCATGATTGGGGTATAAAAGGGAGGCAGGGGGCACCCAAGAGATGAAACTCAAAGGAATCGTGTTTCCAAGTTCATCAAGATCCCCTACGATGACATTTACGCTCTGTTAAGGTACTGTGCTCTACTAAGATTCCCAGGTTCTATCATGATTGGCGTCAAATCCTAATACATCATAATAATCCGCGCGATCATCACAATTCCACCAAGTTCCCTCAAGATTATCATGAATCCACCAAGTTCCCTCAAGATCATCACAAATCCACCAAGTTCCTTCAAGGTCATCACAAATCCACCAAGTTCCTTCAAGATCATCTATAATCCCTCAAGAAGTACACATACGTCGTTGTAGACTATTTACCTCAGCATTATTTCACTATCCCAGTGCCCTTTTGCTAAATATAAGCTGATTTTATATTCTGAAGAATTTTATTTTAAAACACTTTTATTAAAACCTGTAAACCTGTCTAGGAGGTCATCATGACATTTAGTGTTAAGCCATTAAATGAAATAATGTGTATCATCAAGCATAGTCAAAAAAACTCTCTTTCACCTCTGGGTTGAAATGTGATTGGCTCTCTACACTCTACTTTTGACACAATACCATAATATAATGAGTCACAATTTCTTTGAAAAAGTTAGTGGAGAGTAAACATGGCTGTCAGTTAAACAGACTTTTCCTGTAAATTTAGGTAATTCTTGGCCACACTTATTGATAAAACCTACAGGCACTCAAACTTAACCATGAATCCAAGTTAAAACAACCTTTTTCCTGGCAATTGCAACTGAATTACTGGAACTAGACAGCTAATACTAACATGCCTTCTAGATTAGAGACTCACTAAATAGCTTAAAACAATTAAACAGAATATTTCTCGTCTGCTGAACTGCTGAATCCTACTAGGGTCACTAGGAGGCTGGCACCTAGATCAGCCGACACAGGGCAAAGCAGGGTACACTCTGCGCAGCTCGCTTGACCATTGCAGGGCAAACACACAAACAACCATTCACACGCACACCTAGGGGAAATTCGGAACAGCCAATTTGCCTACAGTGCATGTCTTTGGACGGTGGGAGGAAACCAGAGTACACAGAGGAAGCCCATGGTCGAGACTCGAACCCAGGACCTTCTTGCTCTAAGGTGGATGTGCTAAGCACTACGCCACCGTACTGCCATTTAAACAGAATAATTAAACTTTAAATAACAAATTACATTGTGGCATCAGAGGTAAAACTCAAACAATCTCTCTTTTTTTAAATTTTATTTCACAGTTTATGAGTAAACTCCCATATCTGATTATGTAGAAGTTCACCTTTCAAAACAGTGTAAATAGAGATTCATTTTTTGCAATGTAGGGCAGTGGTGGCCCGGTGGTAGGGTGCCATTTTCTGATTTTCATCAACAGTAGGCTGCATAGCCGTCAGCTTGTTTCTGCCCTGCGATGGCCTGGCGAGCTGTCCAGGGTGCATTCTGCCCTTGCCCAGAGCCGGCTGAGATGAGCACCAGCCTCTCCGCGACCCTAATTAGGATTAAGCGGCTCACAAAATGAATGAATGAATTTTTGCAATGTTTGCTGAGGAAAGTCCCTGAGTGGACAAAAAACCTGGCTTGTCAATGGAAGAGAATCACAGGACTTCCAGTATACCTCCAATCCAGAACCCTTACACTAGTATCTGTGTTCATGCTAATGATTGTTCTTTACACTAGCATAGATTAGGGGAACCTGAGATATTTTCCAGCAACAGGAAAGCTAAACAGTACAATGAATAAGCACCGTCAAGGGTGCTGTCACACTACATCCTGTTATGCAGCCCTGATATTGAACACTGAACACTGATACCGAACATGATACACAATACAGATGTAGCTACAGGGTTACATAGAACATTACAGAAATGTAATGTGTAAAACATATACACATACACATATGCTTATGGCTGCATGTTTGTGAAATATTGGAGTACTGTAGCAGGAAAAAGCTGCTTGGCACTTTTCCCTCCACTCCTAAGTGTTTTTTTTTTTGTTTTTCTTTTTTCTTTTTCTTTTTTACTTTTTCCTCCTATCCTCCTCTCTGCCAAAAGTTATAAACAACGGTTGAAAGTTTGTCTGCCTATTTAAGGGGTCTGCATTATATTTAAATAAATATAAGATTGACTCAGCGGCACAGTGGTTAGCATGTCCACCTCACAGCAAGAAAGCCTGGGTTCGATTCCCTGGCTTAGGCGTTTCTGTGTGGAGTTTGCATGTTCTCCCCGTGCATGCATGGGTTTCCTCTGGGTACTCCGATTTCCTCCGACAGTCCAAAAACATGCACAGTAGGCTAATTGGCTGTTCCAAATCTCCTCTAGGTGTGAATGTGAGTATGAATGATTATATGTTTTGACCCTGCAATGGCCTGGCAAGCTGTTCCCCGCCTTCGCCCAAAGTCGGCTTAGATAGGCGCCAGCCTTCCTGCGACACTAATTAGGATTAAGCAGCTTAGAAAATGAATGAATAAATTAATTAATGCTGTTTTATTTTTAATAAATTGTTTTAAAAATCATTTTAGACCTGAAGGATTTCTCTTCTCCATTGCTGGTCATATTAATTTCATCAATCATGCCTTTACACAAAGCAGAAAATACTGTGTGATCTCTGAACTTGTCCATGATGTTCTCACATCACTGGGTGTTTGTCTGTGTAAGCTCATGACCCCATACTTTGAAGTTTCACTCCCCTTTCCATCATCTATCGTTGGTTTCCTCCTTCATCCTTATCCTTTGCTTTGAGCACACACCTAACAGAGTCCAGATCCTCCTCCACATCCAGATTCCCAAATCAACAGATGAAAGGATTAAGACGTATTTTCTCCTTCTATTTTTGCTTTCTCCCTTTTCTCTTTTTTTATTGCCATTTCACTTTCACAACTGGTGCTTTCCCTTAATCTGCACTCGCTGTGCTTTCCATCTCTCTCTTTCAGTTACATCCCTTGCTTTCAGATACTATTTATGAAGCTATTCATCAAAGGTATTTTTCATTCTAACAGACATTGCTGAAAATAATATAAGATAGCCTGTATATTGTCACTGCTCTTTTGGACTTTTTGTACCAACAGTTCTAAACTAACATCCTCTCTCTGCTGCACAGAAAGGTCAAACTAATTTTCCAGTGGTGGAAAATAGCTTAGATGTCTTCTTGTTCATCTTCTGTCGGCAAAAATTTAGCAAGCTAACTGTGAAAAGTGGTGTACTGTACATTTACCATTGCAAAATAGTGAACCTTATAGTCAATGTCACAGAGTTTAAAAAATGACTGTATATTTATTGATCCAAAACAAATACTTTAGTATGACTCATTCAAAAATAAAGATTTACTAGTTTGTTGCTGTGTGTAGCCACTTTGATTTGCTGTCACATGTTGAACTTGTGGCTGGGGAGACCTTCCTGAAATTGCCATTTCTGTTGGGCAGCACAGTGGTGTAGTGGTTAGCTCATAACAAGAAGCTCCTGGGTTTGAGTCCCGTGCCTGGCAAGGGTGTTTCTGTGTGGAGTTTGCATATTCTCCCCGTGCTGGCATGGGTTTCCTCTGGGTACTCCATTTTCCCACACAGTCCATAGACATGCACATTAGGTTAACTAGGTGTTCCAAATTGCCCCTGGTTGGGTCTGGGGGACCTGTTCAAGATGTACCCTGCCTTCACTCGCATTCGGCTGGGATGGGCTTCAGCCTCTCTGTAATGCTAATGAAGGCTAAAGTGGTAAGGAAAATTACACGACATGACCATTTCTGTTTTCTTTGGCTTTTCTTAGTTGGAGGCCAGAAATTACAGGTTATAAGTTTTAATTGAGCCCAGGATGAAGACGGGTTTCAAACATTTTTGCAGACAGGGGAAAAAAAAGGTAAAAAGTGACTAAACAGATTTATCCTATTAAAAAAATATCAAATTAACTATTTGAAAGTATGTACTATAATATTTTTCCTATCTAATGAAGCCCTAGAGTTTTTTTTTGTTTGTTTGTTTGTTTGTTTGTTTATTGCATAATTAATTATAAAAAATGTCTTTCAATTCAAGTCAACATTATGCTGCTTGGTTTATTCAAGTTTGGATAGCAGCTATCCTATTTAAATGGCCTGTTACTCAGGCTAATACATATAACAACCATAAATACAATATCTATGATCTGGTTGACTACTGTAATTAATATTATTACTATTGTTATTTTATTATTATTATTTTTTTAATGTATTTATTTATTTATTTTTATTATTTACAGACACCTTATCTATGCTTCAAGGATCCCAGGGGCCTGGTTATTTAATATAACATCAAAATTTTGTATTCATAAAAGAGAGGAACAGAACAAAAACAAAAAAAATGATAATACAAACACAATGTTGGCACTTGTTTGGTAACAAGTGAACTTTTTTAAAGACTGTTGGATAATACTGCAGTTTAAAGCCAACATTTTATGAAATCAGATGTGGGAATTTTTTAATGAATAATGTAAAACATTAATGTGCATTAACAGGATTTATTTCTGAGAACATATTATAAATTACATAGTAAAATCTTTCACTAACTACGCACACGTTGTGGATAGTAGCATTTATATTCAAGTTAAAATAACATTTTTATAATAACAAAAAAATGGTAATTATTGTGGGGTTTTTTAATCTATTTATTGTTGTGTAACTGTTCTTGGAAAGTTTTATTAGTATTGGCATTGTAGCTCCTATTCAGCTTGATGCAACTAACAGTAAAACGGTGGCCCCCTGCTTCATGTTTTAATGACACTCATTTAAATGATGAGAGTAGTTTACATCAACAAAATGGCCCAATCTCAGTATTGATGGCTGATGTCACCACTTCTTTGTTTTCATTTTCATGTTATTATCTATCCTGTTTAGGGTCACAGGGAAGCCGGAGTGTATCTCAGCTGACTCTGGGTGAAAGGCGAGATACACCATGAACAGCTCAACACGGACAAACAATCAGTCACACTCACATTCAAACCTAGGGACAATTGAGGATTGCCAATTTGCCTAATGTTCTTGTACTGTGGGAGCAAACCAGAGCACCCAGAGGGGACCAACATGAGCATGCGGAGAACATGCAAACTCCACACAGAAATACCCTTGCTGACCATGGGGCTCAAACCCAGGACCTTCTTGCTGTGAGGCGCCACGGTGCCCCCTTATATGTTTCAAACAGCAGAATTTTATTGAGGTGGAGCATGGGATTCTTTAGCATCGAGTGCTGACTCTAGATGTATGAACCGTTCTTCAGTTTTTTTCTGAATAGAAAAAAGTTATATATGACCATTATATATATCATGTCACTGGTTTGTTGCCTGATTGTTCATCTTTTCTGTGTTTACTGTTCTAATTATTTTACTTTATTATATACTATGTAAATCTTGATTTATGTTGATTTCAGTAAATCTCGGTATCAGAATTTGGCAACACAAATCCATGCACCCATCCTGCCTTGTATCAACAATCCAGGGTGTTAAAGGAGGTCTAAGCGAGTGGAAAAAGTTTTCTTTGGGCCAGTAAATACCAATCAATCGTTACTTGAATCCCAAAGATTATTTAATGTGCATCTCTTTATGACCACAATTTACCCATATTTGAATGGCTACACTTGTGGTCAGAAGTTTAGATAAACTCATCTTAGACATGACATGTCATGGCAATATCAGGAATTCAACAATTTCTTCAAACAGTTCTTTTATTGTGGCATAATATTTATGCAACATACTGTATTTTTATCTTTTTTTTTCCAAAAAAAAAAGAGAAAGAAAAATCTGCATATTTCAGGGTAAAATATAATTCAGCAGTACTGAAAGTTACATAAGGCCTTTTAACTTGCCTGTTAGTGATCATGATTGACTATAGCTGGTATGTTTTATCGAAACATAAGAAAGGTTTGTTTGTTTGAACACTTTGGCCTGACCAGCACACAATGGGAAAGTCCAAGGAGCTCAGTGCAGATCTGTAAAAAAGGATCATGGCTTAACACAAGTCAGCAATTTCTTTGGGCACCATTTTTATAACTGCAGATTCTATGATCATCAGCTCAAACAGATGCACATTGTACAAGAATTGTAAAATTGTACACTGTACAGAAGTTACCGGTTATTGGGAGGTGCATTCACTTTCATCAGGTCTGAAAGACCCCAAACTATCACCCTCAGCTAAGCAAAAAGTGTTTTGATGGTCAGGAACAACACAGGAACCACCACAGGCCTGCCATGAACTGGAAACTGCTGGAACACCAGTGTCACTGTCTACAGTCAAGTCGGTTTCATATCACCATGAACCGAAAAGCTGCCATCCAAGAAAGAAGCCGCTGGCCCACTTTCAAGGTTAAGTATAAATTGCAGCCAACCACATGGACAATGAAAAAAAGTCTTCAAGAATGGCTACACTGGCTAGAAGATATATATCGATAAGTAAATGTAAGGAATTTAACCCCAAGAACACTATAATAAATCTCTGGTAGAAGTTCATACTGTTTTCTAAGTTTAAGTTTAAGCAGGTAAAAACAAAACGCTCCTGTCTTTCTAAAAGAATTTTGCAAAAAGAACACTATAATAAATGTTAAGCATGGTGGTGGTAGTATTATGGTTTGTAGCTGTTTTGCTACCTTTATAACTAATGCATTGCACAAAGTGGATAAAAATAATGAAAAATACAAAATATAAAAATATAATATTCAAAATAAAATAAATAAACTGAATTGAAAAAGTAGTGCTACCTCAGAGTTCTCCAGCACAACCTTGGACAAAAATCTTCCACCAGGACAATGACAGCAAATACACATTGGATCTGGTGATGGAATGGACAGAACAGGCTTGCATTAAACTTTTGGAATGGTCTTTCCAAATTATTGAAAACAAACCTTTTGAAAATATGTGGACTGTGCATAAACGTTTGGTGTCCATTAAAAAACCAAGAAGAGTGGTCAAATATAAAAGCAGGATTCTTCAAGAAGCTTGTTGCAGTCTACCAGAATTGTCTAGTCAAGGTGAAACTTGCTAAGGGACATTTTGACAAATTCTAGGTGTGCTGTATGCATAATTTCGGCCCTGTGTTGATTTCGGAAAATCTCAACTATAATTAAAACTTGTGCACCACATTCTTGAATGATATTCATTTCCATGATGAATGCATGTAAAATTCTAACAGCAAGTGTATAGACTTCTACAAAATCTCAGTTAAGTCAGATAAAAATATTTGCATTTCTTTTTTGCATTATATTGAACCTTTTCTGTAATAATGCTGACACAAGGTCATTTGAACATTGGGTACAGTATACAATTTCCTGAATTCCTATACACAATAGTATGGTCAGAATAAATTTCAGTGTTTAAAGTGTTATACATTTTTTATATTTCATAATATTTCTTTATTTAAATACAATTTAAGTACATTCATAACAGTACAGTGGTGCAGCATGTAATGCCTCACAGCTCAAGGATCCTGTATAGCAGAATTCTGCATATTTTCGCCATGTGGGTGTTCATGTGTGTGTGTGTGTGTGTGTGTGTGTGTGTGTGTGTGTGTGTGTGTGTGTGTGTGTAAGCGAGAAAGTAAGTGAGATGTCATTTGATGGTCTGATTTTATGTCTCATGTATATCATCCTGTAATAGGCTCCAGATCCACTGTAACCCTAACTGGGATGAAGCAGCTACTGGAGAGAAATGACTGTAGAGAAATATCTGAACAGACAGGTTGTGTTTTTCTTCTTCTTTTTTTTTTTTTTGTATTTCCTCTACTCTTTATTCCAACCATCTCACACCACATTCTCCCACACACACACTCTCATACACAAACACTTTCCCAAGCACAGCAGCATGTTTTTATATATTATATGGATCATAAACTCCTATTTACAGTTTACTTACATTACATAAACACATAAAACGGTAGCATAGAAATTTTACTGACAGAGTGAATAGAAACTTAAAGTGATAAAAAGTGCTTTGGAAAGGAAGAAGACTCAATTCCTTCAATGTGTATACTGTATTTTGCAGACAAAAAAAAAAAAGACACATCTCTCCCACTCTCTATGTGTACATCAATTTAGTTTGAATGCTTTAGTAGTGAGTTGCATCACCCCACATGTGTATAACTACACAGTTCACATAGCTCACAATAATAGCACACATGCAAGTGCCATACTGATATTTACTGTGGTCGTAAAGGTCAGGGTATGGTAAAAGTATGCTGTGTATCTATGTGTGTCCAGTTTTCCTGAGAATGGTATGTTTTAGTAAACGTACAAGATGTTAAAACTATAAGTAAGATATACTATGAGAGTATGGAAATTCTGTATTTCCTGAACAATATCCCACTGTAGGAATGTGTTATAATTCACAGATTTTAGACAGCCACATAGTTAAAGGGGTCAATGGTTACCATTAGACAGAAGTTCTTTGTTTTGCTGTGCTCTCTCGCTCATTTATTCATTGTGTGTCTGTGTGTGGTTCAAATTCAAAGAAGCTGACTTGCCAAACATTACCATGCCATTAAATAGCTTAAAATATAATTTAAGGCCTTTTCATTATTGGTATTTGCTGCCAGGTGTGTGTGTGTGTGTGTGTGTGTGTGTGTGTGTGTGTCTGTGTTTGCAGGATTATGCATCATCTGCGTTGTGCTTTATTTCTGATGAAAACCAGATCTCAACATAATCCTTACTTTATTTTAGACAAAGAGTCTGCATGCTTTCTTGATTTTTCTCACACCTCTCATGATCTCACACATACCTCCTACCTCTTTATGTCTGACTCTTTGCTAAAGTAAAAGACTGTGTGCATTTCCCCCTAGATTCACCAAATCCTAATACCCCCCCCCCCCTCCACGCCCCCCGACCTCTACAGATGTGACCATTTTCCTTCCCAATCAACCACTAAATCTCACTGAAGCTCAGTATGACCCCAAATCCCAAATGGCAAGCCTCCAAAGTATCCTAATAACCCCTACTGACTCTTCACTAACACCTAGGATCCACACTGTGGCCAGATGTGCACTATCAATAGAAAATTAGTTTTATAAAAATCATATCACATTTGAAAAATAAAAGTATCCAAGTAAGCGACACAGTAATGTAGTACATCACTGAAAAAGGTTTCTTTATTTTGACATTAAATATTTCAATTTTGTAAGAGAGACACATGATCAAGGGTACAGTTGATGATGGTAATAAAGGTAATGTTAGCACTTTGATAAATGATTGCTAAAGCTAAACAAGGTAAATCATAAATCAAATTTTCAGAAATCACATTGATTATTTGCTCTAAATTCTGGATTAGGCCTAAACCTATACCAAGCTTAGTTCATCCCATTACCTCAGAAAAAATTATTTAGTTCTTGCAAATTAATGTTACTGCTGCATGTTCTAAAAATATTATGTGTAATGTTCTAACAACAATTTTGGGAGTCTACAAATAACGTTATTTAAACTTTGTGCAACACTGTTAAAAATAAATATATTGATTCTCCCAATGCATTCCTTCAGTTCAGGATATGGTGTCCAGGATATATAT
>JBCNYH010000015.1:10760550-10776723 GCA_039654325.1 Tandanus tandanus
AAAAGCAAATTTGTTCGGCACAACACTGCAACCAGACTGCCATTCTGCTTGCTATGATGCTGGACAGGACAGGTTTTTAAAAAAAATAAAAAATAAATGAATAAAAAATAAATAAATAAATAAAAATAAATAAATCCCTGTTTTCCATATTGTGACTCATCAACAATAAGGAAAGGGCTTGAACCCCCAAGCGTCTGATTAGTAATCCAGAGCCTTAACCACTGAATCACTATTGCTGGATTAATTAGAATGAGGCTGTGGGTGGGGAAAATAAGTCTGCAATTGGCATGACATTGTTTTGGCTTGTAGTGTGCAGCTGACAAGCCTTTGCCTTTAAAGAAAAAAATTAAATATTTAAAGCCATCATATTTCTGCAAACATAGGCTGTTGCAAAGAAACAGAAAGTGTGGCACTGTGAGATGAGTCTATGATTAGGCATTCCATAAATCATTGACGTTTTGAAGGCTATGAAAAATATTAGCAGACCACCTTTAATGGGGATCCCCATTAAAATTGGTTTCTTCATTCATGGCTGTATATCAGTTGTATACAGTTTTTTTTTCAGAATTATTTTCTTGATCTTTAAGAAAAAGATCAAGTTTACATTTAAATGGGTGCATTTGCGAGCCATTTAATGTTGTTGTTCATTAGACTGCCAATAATACTGCCTGACATAATATTTTTTTAGGAGACCAAAGAGGGTGGTATAACAGATCTGTACATATCTACATAACACCCCTGACATGCAATTTGACTAAATCTAATGGGTTTTCATGATACAACATAGTCTGTAGAGTTTGGTAGTATACACATACAACAGGCAGTAATCCTATTTGAAAACTAGATTCAAATTAATGATTAACCGGAACATTTTCCTGTTTACTGATATGTGGGGAAAAGGCAGTGAATCCAACCCTAACTATGATGGGTTTATGCTTTCTAGAGTGGATAGTGACAACTAATATAATTTATAATAAGTAATTGAAAGGATATTTTCCTTTTCAAAAATATTTGGGACTAGTTAAAAAATTTTTTGCGCAGTTTTTGTGAAATAGTTACATAGCTGAGCTGGAAAAGTTATTAAAATCTAGCAGCTTTGCCTTAGATGTGAATCAGATGCTCTAAAAAATGAAGAAAACTAATAAAACTTGCTAATGGCCTGGGAACATGTACGTTAAAGACGTAATTTAACAATATACTGATTCATTTGTTAAAACATTGAGTTACTAAAGTTCAGGCATGTGGAAGCTGTGGAGCCTGCTTTTATTGAAAACACAACCGCTCATAGCTGAAGTAACATTCTACAGAGAAAAAGCTGCTTTCTAGATTCAGATGGCTACAATATAACATTCCTCAACCGTCATGGGAAGTGTGGCAGGTGAACAGGACAATCAAGAAACACTTGATAATACATGTAAAAAGACAAATATGGGAAAGAAAGCAATTATCACGGTGTAAAACACAACATCCATATTATGTCATAATTATATACATATAAAATGGACAACTTTATTCAGTAAATGCTAAAAAAACATAATGCTAATACCTATGAATATCTCACGATGCTCTATAATCTCCCTGCCTGTCCTGGTGCACTGAAGGCAGGCGCATGTGAAATTTCAAACTGATCACATTCTCAGGGTTTCACTGATGAGAGCTGTTCAAGTTTCCTGCCACAGTCCTGACTCAGCCTATCTGGAGTTAATTTAAATAAATGTAGTCTGTTTTCTGGGAACTGATAAATCAACAGGCACAAAATTTGGCTAAATCAGCTCTAGACTAAAAATTATGTTGCTGCTGTTTTTGCTTTTGTCTTCCCCCAAGTAGTCTTTCTGAAACTGACCTCTGATCTGGGCCACTGGAAAAGTGTTTTTTATGGAGCATTTCATGTAAAAAAAAAATGCTTTTAAACATAAAAAATTGCATATGTTTACTAGCCACTGTTCATTCTGACAGCTGATTTGGAACAAAGTTTCACCTGTTGCCAAAAATACACCCAAGGTTTACTAATGGTTATTGTTAGTTGTAGTCTGGATTTATGATTTTCACATTACAATGACATCTGTCATGGGGTGGGATATTTTAGACATTCAGTTAACATTCAGTTCTTAAAAATTGACATTGGAAACAGGAAAAATGGGCAAGCGTCAGGATCTGAGTAAGTTTTTTAAGAACCAAATGATCATGGTTAGATGACTGGATCAGTGCATCTTCAAAACCTCAGGTCTTGTTGAATATTCCTGGTATGCAATTGTTATTACCTACTGAAGGTGGTACAAGGAAGGACAACCAGTGACCCACAATAAGATTCACGGGTACCTACGGCTCACTGATGTGCATAGAGGCAAGGTTAGCCCGTGTGGTCTGATCCCACAGAAAAGCACAGATTGCTTATTGCTTAAAAGTTTCATGCTGGCTATGGTAGAAAAGCGTCATAACACAATGCATTTCCGTTCGTAAATAATACGCTGTGTAGCTGCAGACTAGTCAGAGTGTACATTTGACCCCTGTCTGCCACTGAAATTGCCTACAATGCTCACATAAGCATCAAGACTGAACCATGAAGTAAAGAAGATAGACTGGACAGATGAATCACATTTTCATAATATCATATGGATAGCTGGGTACACGGGCATCGTTTTCATGGGGAAGAAATGCCAACAGGATTAGGTGAATAAGGCAAGCCACCAGAAGTGTGATTTTCTGTGGAATGTTATGCTGGAAAACATTTTTGCAGAACAAGTACACTGCTATATGGAAATGGTGCTCCCTAATGGCAGTAGCCTTTCAGCAGGATAATGCACCCCACTATATCCAAAAAATAGGAAATTTGGCCTCCAAAATCCCCTATCTGTGGGATGTGTTGGACAACAAATCCCAACCATGGAGGTCCCATCTTGCAGCTTACAGAAATAAAAGGATGTATTGAGAAGTGCTTGGTGCCAAATACCACAGCACAACATCAGTTCTTGTAGTTTTACCTTTGAGGCTTACTAAACCCTTTCCTTCCTTTTTTTGATGTTCACTGGCAATATTGTTATACATTATTGAGTTAGTTAGTATAACTTGTATTAATATTAAATATAAGCCAAACAAGACAGACAATATTTAACTCTTCTGTAACATTTTTATTAAAACATGATCATGAAAAAAGTTTGTTCACAGTCATTTTCCATCTTAAGTATTATGAATAAAATCAACAGTCACTAGTACAGATCTGTAGAAAACAGCTTATTCCATATGGATCACTATTCATCATGCATTTTCTGCCTCGATATAGAAAAACATGACAAAATCATGTTAATTTAATTGACAAGCTTAAATTTAAGGGGGGGGGGGGGGGAATAAACACATGTTAGTCTAATACACGGGTCTCCAACCATGTTCCTGGAGAGCTACTGTCCTGAAGACTTTAGGACTTTTAAGACTTTACTCCAAACCTAAACATGCACACCTGACCATCTGATTATTGCCTTAAGAAGTTCTTGATCGGCTAAAAGAGGTGTATTCGATTTTGATTGGACAAACAAAGCCTGCAGAAAGGTGGCTCTCCAGGAACAGGCTTGGAGACCCCTGGTCTAATACTAAACTCAAAGGGCAACCTCAGATTTTCAGGCTTTTTTCTTCCTTTACAAAACAAAACTTGCTGTAAATAGAATATCAGGTCTGCCATCTAGTGGTAAGTATTAGCAGTAACTGACAACCAGGGAAAGGTTATGCTTGAAGATGATTAGCTATAATATTCCATCTAATTTAAAGAGAAAATTCCGAAAATTCTATTTATTAATCTGCTGTTTTATCTATTTTATCTGTTTTATCTGTTTTGATCTAACATTGTTGTTATATGGCATTAACTGGCATTTTGGTGCTATTGTGTAACTTGTGCTCAGTTATATTGGGTGTGGTGCTCATGGTTTCCACACAATTTTTGCATTTGCATTTTACCTGTGGATCTGTATTCTTATACTTTCTTCACTTTCAAGGAGAGTGTCAACATCAGTCATATGCATGTTCGGTCTTCAATCTTTTCATGCAATAAGAATACTATCTCCACTGTCCTGAAGACTCTCCAAAACACATGCTACTCAGTACTATTACTTTATTTACCAATGGTGTAATTGCCATTTATTCGTTCTGTTTAATGTCTAGAATGTGCTTGAGATGCAGTCCTGAATTGTTAGTGAATGAGTACCTTATACTCATTATTTACACTATGGTGGAAATATTCTATTTATATTTCTATTCAGTCTTCTCAGCTGCCGCATCTCATTTCACTGCACATTTGAAGCAGCTACGAGTGAGTGTGTGACAAATAAAGCTTTTAATTTTGAATCCTAATCTATTAATCAAATTATTCTGCACAATGGAGAAGTTATACATTACAAAAATATTATTATGAAAGTATCTCACAACAGCATTTTGCTTTAGCAGAGAATTCCCAAGTTTTAGTTTAGAAGCTTCCGTAATGCTGAAGTCTTAAAATAATTAGGGTGAAGTTCAGTTCATGTTTAAATGCTGTTTGAACCATAGTGCAACATTAAGGAAACAGTCTGACTGAGTTTCCACTTTAGACAGGGAATGGCCATCACCGTCATACCACAACAATCTGAAAGAGATGGAGACAGAGAGAGAGAGAGATTTAAAGAAAGTAAGAATATACAGTAATGTGCAAAAGTCTTGAGCCCCTTGCAAAATATTGTTTAGAGAAAAGATGCTTTAAAAAATAATGGAATTTAATGTTTGTACATTTAAAATACTGTAAAAATCAGGAAATAGTATAAGTAGTAAAAATATAGTCGTCTCAGGTACAGTTTGCGCAGTTCTATAAGGTGAGCTGGTGAGAGTTACCTAGCATCTTGTACTAGCCACAGCTCTCTCTTTTGACTGTTACATTTACTTCCAATTTTTACAGCAGAAGTCAGTAGCTTTCATTATGTTTTTGTCTGAAAAGTGGTTTCTTGTGTAATCTGCTGCTTTCTTTATTGACAGACAATTCTGTGCTGGAAAACTAATGTTTAGAAATCTAAAATGTTTTTGTACTAACTTAATGAAAAGCTCATCAAATAAAAATCAATAAAGTTTGTACCTAAAAATATACATTGCTCAAGACTCACAGGTTTTGTGTGTGTTTGTGTATGCGGGTGTACCTGACAGGTGAGTTCCTGCTCTTGAGGGCTTTGTAAAGCTCTAGACCTTGATAAGGTGACACTCTCTTATCCTTCCCACCCAACATAAGCAACACTGGAGTACGGATCTACTCCACACATACACAAATGAATACGTAGTATGTAAGAGAAATCCGAAAACAGTAACAGTTTTCAGTAATGTGCACCAACAAACACTTAGCAAGTGTGTGTTTACCTGTGCTGCATGCACTATAGGTGATTTCTCCAGCATGGTGGTCAGAGCTTGTGGAGTGGGTAATTGTTCGAAGTTGTATTCCAAACCAACAGAGGAATATCTCCTGTAGGGTGCAGCAGACCACACAGCCACAAATTTACTGCAACTCCCATATTTACTGTCTAAATCATATACTGTCTGTAGCTATGTTAGTAACTGTTATACTCATAACTCAAGACAGGAGCAGTTTCAGGATAGAACGTCTATTTGTTTTCCCTGAGCTTCAGCCAGTCTGATCATTTTCAAGAAATTACTGAAATGCTTTCAATTATGTTTCTGCATTAAAACATTCAGTTCCTAGAGCCTTGTTTATGCACAAGTGCTAAATTGTTTCTTTTGATTTCTATTCAAAATTATTGTACTGTATGTTGTAAATGATTACCAGTCAGTAATGTCACTGGTCCCCAGCAATGTGGCTGCGTTGATAACGGGATTCCGTGCTGCACATGCTCTGTAGAACTCTGGATACTGACCAATCAGATGACAGGCAAGGAATCCACCATGAGACCCGCCCATCACAGCAACCCTATCAGGATCAAGGTTCTTATTACTTTGTAGGACATGCAGCACAGCCCTCTGGGTAAGAATAGATGGGGAAAATGGGGGGTTGGAGGAACAGGAGGAGATAAACATCACTCATTGACTCATTTGCCAACCTGCTCAATCCTACTAGGGTCGCAGGAAGGCTGGCGCCCATCTCAGCCGACACTTGGCAAAAGCAGGGTACAGCTCACTAGACCCACGCAGGCAGATAAAGTTCATGATAATTTTAAATTAGAAGGCGATCAAGACACCGTTGGTGGTGGTCTGATGCATCAGATTTTAGTTCAGGGTTTTCCTTCTCCTAGCTAGCTGGCCTTTGGCTAACAGGCAGCTTATCGTCCCTTTGGCAGGTATTGTTTTTTGTCCTGCGGGGTGACAAGCCACCCTCCCCAAGCCCAGAGCTTATAAATTCGGGGGGACTGGTTTTGTCGCCAGTCACCCGATCATGCAGCAGGTAGTACTGGATTACATGGTACCAGTAGCAGGCAGAGCCTGACCTGACACTTATTATTATAAAAAATAGTAAATATCACGTCAAACATATCAATAAGATTCAATATATAAGATAGAAATATTTTATTACTGGTAGCTTAGGCTTTGTGATGGACTGGCGAGCTGTTCATGGCGTATGCTGCCTTCACCCAGAGTCGGCTGGGATAGATTCCTGTCTCCCCATGACTCTAATAGGATAAAGCGGTTCAGAAAATGAATGAATAAGAATATTCTACAAGATATTTTAACTAGAACCTATTATATTTACCATATTTGTTTTTATCTCGTTTTCTGATGAGAATGTAGGTATGTCTCTGCACAAACCTGCACGTCTTTGACATCCTGACTGCCGATGTTTCCAAGGAGAGAATTGATACTGTCTTGACCAAAACCAGTGGAACCTCGATAGTTAACTAATCACACATGCAATTATCCAGTTATCATTTCAAGTTTTTACCAAAGTCAGATTCCTGTCAATATTTTGGCAGCAAAAACAACAATGAAAGAAATGCACCGCTCACCCATGAGCACAGCAAAACCCAGTTTCGTCAAAGCCGAAGTAGTGATGTTCCATTCAGCAGCAAAATGAGAATGGGGCCCTCCTGCGCACACAAACACAGCTAGCACTGAAACAATTCTCAGAACATTATTAAAAGGAAATGGTCAGGGGCAACTGGAAAATATAAAGTACTGTAAAAGGTGTGTGCATGCACCATGTATGAAGACGACTACAGGGAACTTCACAGCCTTGAAAGAACTTGCTGGTTTCAACAATACGGCACCAAAACCTAGGCCAGCTAATGAGTGAGAGGAGAGAGTAAAGTCATAACATGTTCTAAGTAAGCAGGTTTATTTTACACATAGACATGGTACTCACAGAAATGGTGGTTTTCCTCTTCTGGTGTGGGAGTGATTATCATTGACTCCCAATCAAAGCTCTCGAATGTATTAGCTCCACCCAGGCGAGACCACTGTACACCCTGGGCATGTTTTCCATCAGGAACAAACCCTACTTTCTATGTATACATAAACACAAGCATACACACACACACACACACACACACACACACACACACACACACACACACACACAATTCAGATTTCATTACTCATCCATCAAAAGAAGTGTGTCAACTTCTTACAAGAAAAAGAAAGTTGTTGATCAAAAACTCAATTATAATTATGATGGAAGCCAGCGAGGCCGTCAATAAACAAAACACACAACATAACATTATTCTTTTAGAGACCATCTTACCAAAGATGGTGTTATGTAGTGCTACATGGGAGCAGAAATACTCAATGCATCTCTGACATCATCACCTGAACAAATTAATTTACAAATACTTTTGAATTAAGAATTAACGGGACAGCCGTGACCTAATGGTTAGAGAAGCGGCTTTGGGACCGAAAGGTTGCTGGTTTCCCAAACCGGCAGGAAAAGTGTGTGGCAGAAGGGGGAGTGAGCAGCATCTTCCCCTTCTTCCACCTGCAGGGCTGAAGTGCCCTTGAGCAAGGCAGCTAACCCCAACTGCTCCCTGGGCACTGCAATGTGGCTGCCCACTGCTCCAAGTATGTTAATTTCCTCTTCTGACGATTTCGTCCACTTGTGAGAGTGAAATGGCAGCATTTTCAACCTGACTAATGCAAACAATCAAATGGATTTTAGAAGACTGCAACTTTGAAAATGTTCATGTGTAACAGGACAGTTTGAAAGGCTTTAAGTATAATGAATTAAATCAGCCAAAACTTGGGAATGGATCATATTATCGATCACATTAAAGGTGGAAACAGTTCTGAAATTATTTCTCTTGGTCTCTTTTTACATCATGGGAAACCTGACATTTTGTAGGATGTGTAGAGTTTATATCCAGTGTTATATACTGTGTATAGATATGATTATAAACTGTTGGAAATCTGAGTTACACCTGCTACATCCATTCACATCCAGAAGCAAGTTGTATCAGGTATCCTACAAATATGTGTATGAGGGTGTGCTCTGCATGTACCAGGCAAGCGGGGTGATTAGGAGCAGAGCAGGAGATCACCATCAGGTCATTCATTACTGTTAACAGCTTGACACTCCCAAACTCTTTCCCTGAGGACAAACACACACACACACACACACACACACACACACACACAGACACACCAAACACAACCTTAAAAAACATACACTGTATAAAAAAACCAAGTACACATACAGCAATGATAAAGCAACATATACATACATGCAGTGTCCTGCATGGGTGTTAGTCTTGCAGTTCGTCTCTCCACAGAGAATAGCAACTAGCAAATTAGAAAAAAAAATTAGTCTTTTTTTAGTGTCATCATTATTATATGGCTGCTTAAGAGCAGACACATTTTACTATTCACCCTAGAAAAATGGGGCTCTTTATTTTTCTTCTTTTTATTATTCTTCTGTCGCACTTAATGCAGCTCGAACGGCAAAGTGCACCCGCGCAATGTATATATCAAAATGTGCATCCTGGCGCTGTGAAGTGTGCTATTAATTTTATTGGCGTTTTGCGTTACCATGGTGAGACAATTAGCCAAAACCACACCATAAAATCCCATTAAAATGAATTGGGAGAGGTCAACAAAC
The DNA here is from genome assembly GCA_039654325.1 of Tandanus tandanus. NCBI lineage: Eukaryota > Metazoa > Chordata > Actinopteri > Siluriformes > Plotosidae > Tandanus > Tandanus tandanus. Next base: position 10,769,588 of record JBCNYH010000015.1, read on the forward strand.
GATCATGAAACTCACATTATTTTAACACCTCGCCAAGAAGCCTACTTGATTGTACTTTTAAAACGTAGACACTGAAGTCGACATTTCGATGGTCAAAATGGCTTTTTACTACCTTTTACGGTTTTCTTTTAATCTGTGATCAAGTGCCATAAGGATTTCTGAGTCTGTGTATTCATAATTGGTGTCTATTGCGCGGAATGTTCTGGGCTACAGTGCGTGATGTCATCTTAGAGTGTGAGAAAGGAGAAGATTATCCTGGAAAAAGTTTTTTTAACTCGCTCCTTCTTCCATAATTTTCACTCTACACCAATAAATTTTACATCAAAAGGAGGAAAATGTGTGCTTGTTTTGACCATGTATCTTTCAAGTCAACAGCACTTGTAGAAGTTAAATGGCGAGCCTCTGACTAACAGCTGTACCGTGAATTGCTCCATAGAGGTCAATACAAAATAGACCCTCAAAATCATTTTTGAGGGTCTTCCAGTTTAAAACTGTCAGTAACTGCCAATTTAATCTCTATGGGTGTGCAGGTCACGCATGCACGCACGCACGCACGCACACACGCACACACGCACAGGGTGCTGGCACTTTAAAAAGCGTGCACTTACTGCCTCGTCATCTCTCTCACGCTCTCTCACACACGCGTGAGCTTGCTGTTTCCCCCTCCCATACCCGTTGTTTGTGTTGAGACAGTTGTGTGAAGTAGATGTTGTCTGTTAGTTCTAAATTCTAAATGTCTGTGTTATGGCTCACCTGGATTGATTACTCAGCGTGGTGTATTTCATTTATTTTTTTTTCATTTCAATGCAGAAATGCTTTGAGCCTATATGTCTTGATATAATATAATGTACTTTTGTTATTATGCATTTACAAAATACAATATATAAAGAGGTCTCTTCCACCTTTTTCTTTGGTGGTATGGTGCTGGACTACTGATCCCAAGGTCTTTGTATTAATACTTTAATTAAATTGGTTTTAACACTCTCAGCTGAAAAAATCTAATTCGTTTGCCCCGCCTCACTAGGTCACAACCTGCTATAGTGGACCAATCATTTTTCTAGGTATCCGCTCTCCTCCCCTCATTTGGAATTGTTTTCATGACCCGGCCCTCATTCCAAATTAATTGAATAGCCCTGGTATAGAGCTTGACCCCACAATAATGGTTACAGTAAAAGAATATATGCTTTGATTCTTTGACTTATCACCACCTGTTTTGCCACAGCTACTTAAAAACCTGTGTAAACTGTGAGGAATTTTTCTGTGTTCTACAGTTCAGCACACCAGTTTTCACGTATTTTCCGGCAGCAGTCGCAGCCACATCTCAAAATTTCTTCAGGAATTTTTCTAGTTATTATTATTGTCATCATCATCATCTTCTTCCGCTTGATCATTATTATTATTTTTATTAATATTATTCATAATAAGATTGAGAATTTAAAAATCTTATGGCAAAAAAATTCCGGTTCACTCCTTTTAAACCCGTGCTTTTTGCTCCCTAACATCCTCCACTCCTCTACATTACTGTGCTGTAGATTTGCTCTTTTTCTGTACCTTGCTGTTTTCACAGGCACTGCTGAAGAAGATTCTCTCACTATCTGAAGACCAGCACTGTGGGGGAAGAGGTTCATACACACCCATAAACTGACCTGCACACACGAGGCATTATATCACATGCAGTACAAAATAAATATTAGGAATAAAGTGTAGGCTTAGAGGAAGAGAGTGAGATGGAGATATATGGATTTTCTCTGCTGTACCTGTCTTGGATCTTTTCACTACATCTACCAACACTGAGGTACTTCTGCTCTTCATGTCATACTGAGAGAGAGAGAGAGAGGGAAGGAGAGAGAGAGAGAGAGAGAGCTTTGCACTGAATCTGCTTGTATTTATACTGCGTACCATTTAATCACACTGATCTGCCAACATTGAGTTCTGAAGCCCATCTGTGTGTATGCAAGAAACTGTTAATACCTTATGCCCCTTTCTCACCGACGCAACTTGACTTACGGAAGCTCGCGGAAATGTTTGTGCACGTGTGACTGTCGCCGCGTGTAAAGCAAGTTGCCACAGAGAACCGTCAGCACCGCAGCCTTCTGCAGCTACTCGCAGTAAATTCTAACGTTTGATTTTTCCGCCACATTTCTGCGGAAAGTCCGAATATTTCGTGTCATTTCCACGTGACACCACCCCCAGCATCGTATGACCACCATGAACAACGTGTGAACATCGACAAGCACCGGTGGTACCATACTAAGCTCACGGTGATCATACGTATTTTTTCCACGATATAAGACTGTGAATCTTCACCTCGGCTACTGTTGCAGATTCATTCCAAGGGAAGAGGACACGGAAAAAACAACTGTTTTCCGCATCCACACCGTGGGGTGTTCCTCCTTGAAATACCACGGGTATCTGCGTGAAAGTTGCGTCAGTGAGAAAGCGGTATTACTGTTTTCATGCGCAGGGATAAGAATGATGATACAGTAGAATTTATCACAATAGCAAAGTCTCAGTACATTTTTGGAGACATCATGGCTGTCGAAATGTTCTATAAGCTTTTAATGACGACAAACTGAAAGTAATCACCTGTTTTAGCTCAGATAGTACATGCAAAACTGAGAAAGCAGCATCCTTTTCATCAAGTGCTTGAGGGTAAACATAATACCCACAATACAACACACTGTTAGGGTTAATCTCAATGACTGGATATACCTGCTGTGATCAGTGCAGGACAGCAAACTTAATTCCTTTCTAAATATTGTTGCCATTAGATGTATTTTACATCATTAAACAGCAGCATCCCAAATAATTGCAGTTAACAGCTAATAGTAATCATTTTCATTTGACACATTTTTGGCCAGAAGTGTGTATGACTTTAAAGATTTATCAATATACATACCATATTACAAGGCACATGAAAGAAGAAGGTGTCACTGGGGACTAAGATTAAAACGAAGGTGTGTATCTTTACCAGCATCATGCGGAGACATTGGTGATGTGGGCCGAAGACTTGTCCCTGCAGATAGACCAACCAGAGAGAATTTGGACTCAACCGAGGACTCATCACCGAGCCAGAATCACATGACAGGAGTTCTAATGTGGGTCAAAAGTCAATCAGAGTGCCCAAAAAAGGAAAATGTATGTAAACAAGAAATGTCTCGATTACGACTTTACATACAGTTGAGGTCAGAAGTTTTTATACACCATGGACAACTAACATCTTTAATGGAGAGCTTGCTGACGGCTACCATAAGCATCTAGTGAAGATGAAACTTACTATGGCAGACATGTTCCTCATGCATATTATTGACCCAGTCCATATAATTGTGATCCTGGGATGATTTCAGAAAGCCTAAAATATAATTAAAACCTGAGGACAGAATTCTTTCTGAATTTTTTCTATTCAAGACTTTTTGCACAATTATTCTGCCCCAGAAAAAAGAAAAGACCACTACTGCCATTACATTCATGTCCATGATGAGTGTACACAAACTTCTGACCACAGCTGTATATATAGTTCAAGACAGTAAATCACTTACCACAGTTTCCTTTCAAGTCAACTGCGAAGACCGCCGATCTGGGAAAAGATCATTCTCATTAATAAATAGCTTCTACAGAAATACTGCAACTCTTGTTAGCATGGTGACCTCTGCTCCCTCACCTGCGATTGGAGCAGAACTTCAGACCCAGTCGGAAGGGTTCATGCCACCAGCCTACAAAGATCACAGCCTTGCCGTCTCCTGTCCACAAGGCCTGTGTGATGGTAAAATCATTTTTTTAAAATCTATATTCTTAATGCCAGTTTTGCATATCCAAACACACCTGATCCAACTTATCAGCTTTTATAGATGATCAGTATGTTGGGTTTATTTTATAATGATTCAGTGTAGCCTGACTGCCATTTACAAAACATAAGGATTTTGTGGATAATACTTAATATATAAATCTGAAAATTGCTAACAATGAACTTACAATTATTTATTCAAAGCCTGCTTTATGTTACTGCTTCTCACCATCTCCCTACTCATAAAAGAAATCTCCCATTGCCTAAATATCATGAATATCTGCTTTTGTGTTCATTCATGCATGTAATTTTGCCAGTATCAAAATCTGTATGGGACAGCGACTGAGAATTCCTGATTTAAGGATATGAATATCAATATAATTAATAATAACAACAACAACAAGAACAATAATAAGAACAATAAAAATAATAATAATCATCATCATCATCATCATCATCATCATAAATTAGCAGTAGAGGTGGTTTACCTGTCCAGGTGACACATGAGGTGGGACTCCAGGGCACACGGTCACTTCTCCTTTAGTAAGATTTGCTACACACAACACTGGGACACTTTTACTAACCAGACCCTCACCCCAATCTTCCACATACACATTCTTATTCTAAAATAAGCACACGCACATGCACACGCACACACACACACACACAAACAAGTGAAAGAAGTTCTTAATATGAAATACAGCCTACCCTAGTGACAGGATGCCAGTCTATGCTTAATTAAAGTATCAGATTGTCACAGAATTGTAACCAGCTCCATATTAGATGATGTTGGTGACAAATAAATATCCTTATATTATAAAAGAAAGTATATATTTTTAAGTCTACATACCTCTTCTTCAAGCACACCCAAACTTCCACTGTTACTGACTGATGGCTCCGCCCTCTTCTTTTCTGCTACGTAAAGTAACCTTTCCTCACATGGTGACCAAACTAAACAGCCAAACTGTGCTAAATACACAAAGACAAACAATTAAATGGCAATACCTCAACTTACTAACTTCAGCATAATAAAATAGGTGATGAGCTGTTTTGTGCCTCCATACCGTCTTCATAGACCTTTCCATGTTTGTTCAGGGCTGTGAGGTCCAAGCTTTTCTCCAGTCCATTGCAGCCCCATACCTGAACAGTGAAAATTCACCCAAGCTTTAAAATAAATGTCATACACTAGTAAATTAGTGCTCTATGATGGATAGCCATGAATACCTCAAGGTACTGATGCCCCATGCTGTCTCTGATGACCGCTCTTCGTACTCCAGAAGGGGCGTGGCTACTAAGCAGCCTGCCATTAGAGGAGATGTGTGTTAAAGGGGATATTTTATGAGAAATTCCCCTTTTCAATGCTTGTGTAAATACAGACTCTGAAGTAAGACAAACAAGTCAGTATATTTTTGACAGCCTAGATCAGAAATTGGCATCGAATGACCAGGTGCGTCAAGTGAGTCAAGGCTCTGTTGTAAGCTGCATAAGGCAGCACATGGCCTTAAATTAACCCTTAGCCTCAAAGAACAGAAGACCTGAGTGGATTTAATTTGTTTTTGATGGAAAGTCACAGCTACAGACAGCAAAACCCGGCTAGAAAAAAAGCTAGTACAGTGCAGGACTAGAAACAAAATTGTTCCTAAGAGAGGGTTCAATACCAAGTGTCTGTGGCAAACTACAGGTGTGGGAAATGTACTAAAAGCTGAGGGAATGGATGTATGCTAATTTTCTAGGAAGTTATTGGTGTTGCTTGCTGCATGATTCACAATACCATTAAAGATGCGCTCACACAATGCCAATCATGATCCCGATTTGGCCCGATCATATTTCCGATCTTACATCGGGGTAATATGGGGGGTGAATCTGAGGACCATTGACACACACCAGTATACATCAGTGAACATAGGTACACATCTGTAGTAATCAGTGTAAAATTGGTATAAAAATTTGAGGAAAAAATTGGGAGCAACATCAGAACATCATTGATATGAGCAGGAACAAAATCAAGTGAATCATCGGAATATGATTAGTCACAATGGGACCATGATCAGTATTGTGTGAGCGCTCATTAACGCGATTAGTTAATTAACCATTAAAATTATTTTACTCTATAAAATTATATATTACTGCCTTTTACTGGAACTCGTGACCTTGTGATTACAGTGTGGGAAGTCATGTACACAAAATCCCTGGCTTTCAAGTGGTAGGTTGTCTTGAGACCACTTCTTCTAGGAAACAGCAACATGGATGCTAATACCAGTTAATGTTTACATGAATACGATCACTAAAAGTAAAATGTTTCATTGGTTAAAAAGAGAAACACTGGGACTCAGTAATTCATCAGCTATAGGTCCAGGTCCAGGTAGCACAGCATCTGGGTCCAGATCCAGAACCAACAAATGAGTGCACAGTGCATACACAACCTGGTCATCCGCACCCACAATTCTGTTAACCAGTTAGAGCAAACCTATTTGCATAAATAAATTTAAAGTCACACCCCTTATATCTGCCTACATGGTTTTTACACCAGGCTAAAACCGCATGAGCAAAAAAATACTAATTAATAAGACCCACTAACTTTACAGACGCATCTTAGGGAACAGTGTAAAATAACTGAAAAGGGTTGCAATATGTCTCAATTCTTTAAGTTATATGTACACTATATAGGCTAGCTTGTGTGTTTATTGAAAATTTGTGTTATTTAGTTAAAATGTATCTGAAGGTGCACAGGTGACACTCTGTGCGTTTTGGATATGCATGCACTAACTCTAACTCTTACTCTCCATGTGTGTTTATACAGGGTCCCAGACACACCAACTTTCTCCAAGCATTTTCATTACACTGAAGATTCCAGTGCTGACTAAAGCGTAATCGAACACCTCTGTCACCATCACATTGACTCCACTCTGAAAAAAGAGAGAAATAGAGAGAGAGGGAGAGAGAGAGGGAGAGAAAGGGAGGGGTTTACACAAATAATTCTGGAAATTTCTGAATTAAGACAAACAAGACTAGCTAGATAAGTAGGACAATAAGCATCTCCCTATAAAGAAGAATGAGTTCATGTATGTCCATGGTGGCTAAATTGTATTAGTGGAAAAATTAGCACAGTGTGTGATTAGGTGTTCTTTCACCAACTGTTTGCCATTTTATTGCTTTACAGCTGTGTCTTAGGTCTGTAAATCAGCTGTGCCATGAAAATGTTTGGTAACTTATGGACCATTGGCACTTATTAACATGTACACTTAACCTGTAGATCGCAAGTTCGAATCCGGATGGATGCCACAGCCATCCGTGACCGGGAGTCCATGGGAGCTAATTGGCCGAGCTCTCACAGGAGGGAGGGATGGCATAC
>JBCNYH010000015.1:10789230-10801870 GCA_039654325.1 Tandanus tandanus
CACACACATATATACATATACATACATATACATACATATATATAAACACCTTGATGTACTTTGACAGACTGAAAAAGGTCATTCCACAAATCCGTCATAGAAAAATGGCCGCAGGGGCTGCAGGTTAAGCTTTTAAGGCAGTGGAATGGGACTTGCTATCAGGGCATTGAGGTTATTTGTTTTCAACCATCTTGGACTAGGGATAGCAGCACTGCCATGTCCTCAGGATAGTTTTTAACACACTTCCCAAATCCAAATTAAGCAAAGCACAGCCCTGGTTTTCTGTATGGACTTTCATTGTTATAACGGCGAATGTCTGAGGTATACCAGTCATTTAACACGAGCAAAATAGTGACAAATTCCTACATTTTAGTTTTAGCACCTTCAGAGGGATCAAATGACATACACTCAACAAACTTTAAAAGTCTGAGAAACAAACTGCTGAGTATTCCTTTACTTGGTACAAGTGTAGACTGATAGTAATACAGCATATGTAATTAGACTGTGAAAGTACAGGTTATACATATGTATACACACAAAAAGATTGAAGTGAGGTTGTTCTGTGATCAAAGGCAGGTATATTAAATGCACCGCATGCATACTGTGGAAGAATGAAAAGAGCAGACAGGTCTAACCCCTGTACCCACTGTGGGTTTTAAGTAGAGGTGAAACGGTGACCAAGGCGGCAAAACACGGCACAGCGTTTGTGGGGAGAGTGAACTGAAACTCAGAAATCAATCAATAAAAAGACAATCAAGCTGGCCGTAAGGACGTAAGACCATAATGCTATCCAAAGGTGATTGGAATATTTAGCCCTATGGACAGTTTATATATTTATTCAGTCAGCAGCACGTCTTCAACAGACTACAGAGACTTACGGTTGTGTTTCTACTTACAACCATATCTATCCTTCAACACTGCAATTAACAATTGACTTCAGAATCAATGTCACCCATCAGCTAAACACCATACTTTTCCAAAAAATGAAAATATAATAATAATAATCATTATTATTTCAAGAAATGTTCCATTTGAAGAACTGAGGATATAACAAAGCCCAAAGGCTTGTAGTACGATTAGCGCACTATCAAATGTAATGGGGGGGATTGCGAAATTTAATACAAAATTTGAAGCTAATGGAAAGAAATGAAGAGTGCACTACAGGTTTACAAATTATTACTAAATAAGATTGGTCAGCGAAAGCTCTTTCTTTACTGAAATAATGACAATCATAGGTTTCTCCCAAATGAGCAAATAAAGAAAACAATTCGAAAGAATCTTAAAGAAGAATGACGACGGAAACAAACTTTTCTTTTTTTTTTTTTGGAAGAAGCTTAAGAACATTCAGACTGGGCTAAACATGGAATGCATGACTGAATATGGGGGTTAAGGAAAAAGAGAAGAGAGAACAAAAGTCAACATAAGGATTAAAGAAGAGGTGGCACTACAACTGACCCCAAAAAACAAAACAATAAAAAACAAACAACAAAAAAAAACATGAGATGTAAACTTGAAATTTATTCTTCATGTGTATAGAACAGCTGAGCAATCAGCAAAGTGGGGCTTTAAAGGAAAAGGAGAAGGGGAGTGGGTAGGTATTGGGTTGAAGATACTGGGGGAGGAAGAGAGATTGGAAGAGATAGGGAACAAGGAACAAGGGTGGTGGGTATTAAAGATGTGTCAGGGGTTTTTTGGAGGTGTCCGAGGTTGCCTCTGCGGCAGCCCATTTTGGGCAGGGCGATCTTGCTGATAGGATGACACAGTGGGGTGGGTGTGGCCTTTCACGCTATTTGAGAACTGGGAGCTGGAGGGGTCGCCTTGGCTACGGTCACCCTGGAGACGCTGGTCTCCGGAATAGCGGTAGTTGGTCCGATTCGAACTGCGGTCGTAGTAGGAGCCGCCGTTATGGCGCTGACCCGGATATCCCTGAAATATACGTCTGTTACCCTGGAACACCTTTACAAACACAGATATGAAGAGACATGTTAATAAATATGAAGCAAAGGTGCATCATTTTCACATCGTACACTTGTGTTATGGAAAATAACTTTTCAGACCTCATTTACGAATTCCTACCCATTAGGTAGCTTCTCCTTTATCAAAACATAGCCAACAACTGGATGAAGGCTTCTGCATTTTATCTAACCCCAAATTGCTTCTAATGCTATGTCAGAACATCTAAACACACTCAGATAAACAAAGCAATGACTTGTTAGGCTGACTCTTACTTGACACGAGAGTCATGCTTCTCCCAGGAAGTAAGCAGGGTGTGCTGTGTGTAAGCAAAAGGGTGTGTTCCTGACACGTCTGCTGGTGAGGGACAGTAGGGAAATCAGAGTGTGTGCACGCTACCTGTTTGTGTGGGACGTTGTGACGACTTGTGTAACCAGAAGCCTGGGGCTGAGCTTGAGGTGGAATAGGGGCTTCTACAGGGGCAGAGCCAGTGACAGAAGAAGAAGTGGAACTACAGCGAGAGCGGTTGGAGTAGCCAGTCTGTGGATGATACACTACACAGGAAGAGAAGAGTGTTAACAAGCACAACAGCATTACACAGCACTGTCAGCGTCTCAGACATATCAAACCCCTACCTGATCCAAAGGCCATGATGCTGGCTTTAAGAGGTTCCAATTCATAACTAAACTTAACAGCTTTTCCAAGATCCTCATCATACTTTCTCTCGCTCACAAAATGCTGAAATAAAGAAAAGAGAAAACAATGGCGATAAATGTGAGTATCTATATACCTGTATTTTTTTTTCTAAATACAGGTGTACAGGTGCATGAACATGTGCACGCCCATACCTTGATGTCTGCACGGAGTTCTGTTAACTGCTCCTCAGACATTGAGGCAGACTTGTCAGTAAGTCTCTTCAACTCCTCTGCTCGCTTCTGACGCTTATCCAGGATGGCCACTACACCGGATGAATGCAAAGAGCAGTCACCATCACACAAAAACACAATGAAAAGTAGCCTAGCCTACCCATGAGCACATCTTGATTTGTTCATTGTTACAAGTCACTTCTTTTTTTATGTGATTACAAACACACCAGAAGGAAGATCATTTCCTCACTTTATAATACGAATATGACAACACATGATCCAATAATAGAATGGGAGGGTGTAGCTAAAATGCATGAGAGCAAGTATGACTCATCATAGTACATTTCTTCATTCTTTTTGATTCATAAGAGAGCAAATAAATATGCAATTGTACCAAATGATTCATAAGCTTCAGATAAAACTTTAAAGGCCATTTGCAATTCATCTTGCCATTCATCTCTTGAGACAAACGGCATGAAATGCTTATAAGCTTTCTACTAAGAAATACCACATAGTTGGACATAAAGATCTGGTTAAATTCTTGATTCTCTACATTATTTACCTGATTGCTAAGCCACGTGACTAAGTGTTTAGATTCTACAGGAGGAGGTGCTCCTGTTTCAAAAGGAAGTATGTTAACATATAAAATGAATTCACATACTATTTCTATCTATACTGTGAAAGAAAAGCAGATCTGAGTCAGGGTGGGGGTTCTATTTTTGGAGCAGAATATAAATCAATCTGTATAAAGGAAAAAACAAAACCCTTGTTCCACTGCAGTATTCACAAAAACATTTTATGATCGCAGTTGGAGAAAAATTAAACAGCATCCTTCAGGAAAGCACGCTCCCCGGCCAAAAAAAAAAGTTGCAAACACAAATGTGTTATTTCGACTTTAGTCTTGCTTACAGCATGTAATCGTCATGCCATTGTTTCAACAAACTTAAGTAACATAACATTTATTTCCACCCAGTGTTGGGTTCATTTTTCACAGACATCTTGAACTGATGAGAGAAAAACTCCATAAAGTCTTCTCCAGCACATCCCGAAAACTTTCAATAGGGTTAGGGTCAGGACTCTGGGGTGACAATACATAAGTGAAAATGATTCTTCATGCTCCCTGAACCACTCATTATTTGAGTCCCCATTTTATATCCGTGCCATCAAGGCAGAAAAAGCCCACTCATGTGATAACCTGCTCATTCAGTACACTCAGGTCATCAGCCGACTTCATTTTATTGCAACATTAATGTTGCTGAGCCTCGACCAGACCAACTGGAGCAACAATGCCATGGAGATTACATGCTGTGATCAAGGCTAAGTGCACCCCATGAAAATATTAGAGTGTGCGACTCTTCTTTTGGCTGGGCAGTGTGCATAAATCTGGGTGGCTTGGTTTCAGTTGGGAGTAAAATAAATTTCTTGGATTTAAACAAATTATGTTCATCACTGGTTTTGTTTATAATTTACACAAAGCACTCCTGATGCATTCCACACTGATCCTCATTTTTTTTTTTTTTTGATAATTTGAAGAGAGCTTGATGTACTGAAAGACAGGAAAGACCTCCATTATGCCATTTAATACTGTAGAAGGAATCTGGAGTACTTAAAGTAATGTGCAGAGAATCTTTCGATGAATGAACACTTAGTATTCAGACAAAAGTGGCTGAGAAACTGTTGTACGGGGAAGGTCTAGAAGAAGATTAGCTCTCAAGCAATGCCCATTACCCACACTGAGACACTTATCCAGCAGGTAGGAAGACGCACAAAGGATTTTTTTATTTTTTTTTTTTAATGAAAAGGACTGGGAAAGAGAGCAAGAGAAACGAAAGGAGAGAGTCGAATACAGAAGCTGAAAGCCAGATTGCTGTAGGCTGCTCTTTTCCCTCACTGCACACACATACAAAAGAGTCATTGAGGGAAGCATGATACCTGATAGTGTTTGCCAGGGCAAAGACCAGGAGAATGGACTCCTTGTGAGGTAGGCATTCCTGCACAGCTACCACTGCCCCCTGACCAACACACCCGAGTCATATAAACTGGAATTTGTGTGCTGGACAGGATCTTTAATAGTGCTGAATAAATCTTGTCTTCATTTTTAAATAGTGCTGCTCATGTTAATTTCCGTTACTGTCCACAGCACAGTCCAGATGGTGAGAAGAAAATGCCTGGAAGTGGCTGACTGTAGTTTAGCAGTGCAGAACCATTAATGGGTTCTGTCAGGTGCTGACCCGAGTGTGCTCTAGAGCATAAGGGCTAAGAGAAAGAATGATTCCAGAGTTTTTTCACCAGGAGGTCCGTTACACTGGTGCCAAGCACAGTCCTTGACAAGAAAGTAAGGATGCATCAGATTTGCCTACCTGAATGCACTTATCAAACTTGCTTTGCGCCACTGGATTAATAGAGCATCCACTGGCTGTCTAAAATGCTGAGTCACCAGGTACAGTGACTCCTCGCCAAGTATCTTCAATCTCATCTATAACAAGATTTTCGATTGATAGTATTCTAAGCCACTGACCAATAGTACTGACCGACTCACCTGGATTGCTAGATGGCCGATCAAATATTTGCCTAACAACACCTTTCAGCTGAAATGTTCAGTGATGTTGAGAGTTAATGCCTGGTAGGGTTTTCTTTTCTAATCAATTTTAAAAGAATTCTGCCAAACAAAGTGCTTTGGATTTCTGTTTCAGTAAATAATTTTCTTTTTAAAGCATTAGTACTAATACACAAAGTCAAAGAAGAGAACAAAAAAGATAAAAAGTATATACACTCACTGGCTTCCGCTTTGACTTTATCCATCTCAGCCAACAGAGCTACCTCGCGATCCATAAGACTGTGACAGGGAAAGATAAAAGAGTGCTGCAATTTGTCACTATTATAAACAAGGTAAGTGTTCACGGTGGTGAGCAATTCTGCTATCACTGGTTCTGTTCTTAAGACACACTGTTCCCTCAGAGCTTATAAATTTATGATAAAGCTAAGTAAACCTGCCTCAGGGCTGCATCAACAGTCACTGTGTGTCAGACAGCCACTGCAGGTTACAATAAAGTGAGGGATCCTGTAAGTAAGAGATCAGTGTACTTATACTCAATTGTGTTGCATTTCTAAGATACAATTTTCGACATGCTTAAAAATAGCCCCGCAAAGCAGGCAATACCCTTCAGCCAATGTGCCACATTATAAAAAGGTATGCCCGGTCCCAGAATGGACACCAAAAAGATGTTGGATGGTGATGGCATTTAAGTTATTGCACGGAACTTTCAAGAAGGCAGTTGTGGTGGTCATGTTGGATATCACACTGCGACGAAAATCGATATGCTTGTATAGTTACACAGTGCCAACAGTCACAACAAAAATGATGATCAGAGATGGTGTTTTTGAGTTAGAACTGTGGACAGGCAGACATTGCGTGATGATATCCTTGACGCCCATTGGGCTGAAGGTTGAAAAATGGTGCTGTTACATGTACGAATTGTCCATATGTTCAATTAATACTCTACACTCCAAATAAACAGCACAGGATATCTTCAGTATCTGTTGAGGTGTGCACAGTGTTAAACATATTAACAGTGTCAGTAATGTAATTTTATTTTATTTTTTTACTACTCTCATCTTGCCATGTGTCTGTAACACCTGACTGACATCTTCAATCTCTCATGTTGGTCTGAATGTGAAAGTGACTCACTATCACCTTTTAAGAAATAAAGGGGTATTATAAGACAAGAAGCCCCATTCTGTCAGGAGGCTAGCTGGGAAGCACACTAACTTCAGTAGATATCTCTGCAACACAATGCATAGATGTCTTCAATATGTCGAATTTAGTATTTCTTCACATTCTTGTGATAATTTTAGAAATTTGATTTTAATGTTTTAAACTTAAATTCGTACATTTAGTACTATTAAAAGTTTCGTTAAATGTTTCATTTGCATACCTTACAACTCTGAAGGCAACTAGAAGGCCAGGTATTTGAACAGGACAACCAATATTTAACCCTGCCAATGTTGTCAATATTGGTCTTCAACGAATTTAAAAAACAACATAGTGCATACATACAGCTTATAAGATCACTATTAACTTAAAATGTATACGCAAGTTATTTAGTTTTGCACCAAGAGCAGACAATAACATTTAACTAATCATTTGTATTAAAAAATAAATAAATAAATAAATAAAAAATAAACGCCTGTCAAAGCGATCTTACACACAATTGATCTGCAGCATCAATCACACTCTGCATTTGAGAAAGTGAAATGCAGAATGTTATGTGAACTGAATCAAAAGGCTAGAAGCTTCCTCGTTACTGGCTAGTGAGTTATTAAATGTTGTTGTGTACAAATGGTTAACCTGACATCTTGACATGACCCAAAAACAAATGGGTTGTGCATTTTAATTTAAAGTTTGACCACAGATAGCATAGCAAGTTAGAAATCATTGTGAACAACTTCAGTACAGTTCATAATCAAAGAACATGACAGATCCCTGTCCATGCCAGTCCTTTGTGGGTACGTGTAGAAAAGGATTTACCAGCTCTGTAACTCAGCAAATGTCTGTTTCATCCTCTTGATAGAGGTATCCATCTCCTCCTTTACTACCACTCTATACCGTGTCAGAGATGCTGTACACCGCTGGAGATCCTTCACTGAGCGATCGATGTTCGATGCTGAGAATGAAAGCAAGAGAAACACATGGAAGAAAACGTTGAACTACAAGTCATTCATATGACTAACATCTACAAGTGTTATTATGCACACTTATCTTGGCTGAGGAGTAGAACAATGGTTTCGTCTGCTAGTGTTATAGCCTATGTCTAATGTTGTGCTGAGATGCTTTAATACTTATGTTTGTAAAGAGTGATAAAGTTACAGTAACCTTTCAGTCAGCATGAACCAGCCTGGTCATTCTCCCCTGACCTCACTCATCAACAATATATTTCTGCTGACAGAACTGCTGTCCATTGGAGGGTTTTTTTTTGCCTTGCACCACCGTGTGTAAACTTGAAAGGCTGAATCTCAGTAGATCAGCAGCCTACAACCACCATGCCAACTATTTATTGAATATTTTTCTCCACATTCTGATGCTTAGTATGCATCTTAATTGAAGCTCCTGTCCTGTATCTGCTTGATACCCTCCACTGCACTCCTGTCACATGACTTGCCTCATTTAATATCTGCATGTTTGAGCAGGTATACAGGTAATGATCTGAATAAACTGATTTAAAATATTGGTCTTTAAAAGATAGATGTGACCAAAATCTTTTATACTGACAGCATAATTCTATACATGTAGCAACACCAACACATTGCCTGCTAAAAGAATGCATGAGAGGCAGGGGAGGGAGTAACATGACAGGTCCACAAGGATACCCAGGCCCAGATGGAAATCAGGTCTGTTTACTATATCAGGCAGGGACTCAAATCGGCTACACACAAAAAGTCACAATTAAAAAGGTACATAGATTTAGCCACAGAGTTAGAGATAGTACCCATCAGAGACATTCAAATCCCTGTTGTGATGCACAGATTCCTTGTGTAATGTGCCCAGGGGGCTGGGAGGGGTGACTGTCTGTTGACAAACTGTGCAGGCGCTGCTAAATGAACGCCTTCCTTCATGTCTACTCCTTTCTGATGCTTGTTGGAGCGCAGTATATACTCTCCCTCTCTCTGATACCCGTGAGAGCACTACAGTCTCCTGGCTGAGGTGCATGGTGAATAATAGAAGCACACCAACACCTGGTCTCATGGCTTCAAAACCTTTGCCTGTGTCCTATGTGTATGCCTCCTACAAATCAGTAAACATGTATACACACATTTTACAAACAGGTACAAGTTAATCCAATGTAACGAGTGCAACAACCTGAATTTACATTGCTTGTTTGATCAAAATTGAGTAATAAAGTAAATAGCATGTCATTTACGAGAACAGAGGAAACAGAGTCCAAAATCAGATGCATACAAGGACAGATACAGCTCTGTGGAGGGGGCGATAAGAATTAAAAAGCAACTCTAACAAATTTTATGAGTAAAAAGTAACAAACATTACAAAATATATTGCTCCTTATTGAGACATTCAAGAAAAGCTTGGGTACAACCACATCTCACAGAAATTTCACAACAAATGGGGGCTTGATACAAAAATTTTAGGTTCAGTACAGTACCTGACATGGTAGAACGATAATGGTAAATGCTGCTCCCTGGAGGGTGTGTGTTTGATGCATTAACTTTTGCTTCAAACTTCAAGTCACGTTTATCTCTTTGTGTTCCAAAATGTTACTTTTGAAAAACACCACACACCATGTGTATACTCTATGTGAACTCCTGACATTTTTTTTGCATATTAATGTTGTATTTGGTGTCTAAAGACCTTTAAGCTTACATCACTACTACAAGCTGCGAGGTTCTTTGAGGGCATGTACAAGAGCAAACTCCTAAAGTTGCATTTCAAAGTAAAGTTGAATAAAAACAGGGGGAAAAAAATTTCCATACCATATTAATCATTGTATTGACCAGTAAATGAGCAACCCTATTACAAATAAAGCACATCATATGCACCTTTCTGCTTATCTGACACAAACATATTTGTCTACCCATCATTCGTCACATCACAGAAAACCAGGCCTTGAAAATTTATTGTTTAGAGGAGAGAAAGTGGAAGTGATATCTGCCTGTAGGTTATAAATGAGAAACCATGAAAGACTTTATTTTAATTTCTACCCAGGAGCTCAGTATGTGTAATTTGATATGTAACTCTTTACAGTCCTTCATTTACAGCATTTGGCAGACACTCTTATCCAGAGCAACTTACGTTTATATATTTTTTTTATACAACTGAGAAATTGAGGGATAAGAGCCTTGCTTAAGGGCCCAACAGTGGCAGCTTGGTGGTACTGGGGATTGAATCCCTGACCTTCATATCAGTAACCCAGAGCCTTAACCACTGTTCTTGATTTCTGAACTCCTTAAGGTCACTTATTTGTATGTTTCACTTTCACATTTTCCTTATTTTACATTCTAGGACCAGCATGTTTCTGCTTTGAATGAAGAAAAAAAACCTCCATCAAGCACACATCAACATCAACTAACATTCAGTCCCAAAAAAATGAACTGTGCAGTTTAGGTATTTCCCAAAACCCATTCACTCACTACAGCATGAAGCAACTTGTCAGTGTGAATAGCAGATAGATTAATTGTATGAAGTAGCATCTGAACCATAAATGGACACAGAGGTGTAGGTCTCACATGACACATCCAATCACAAGCAAATATATGTGACCCGCTCCAGCATAATACGGATCAAGTTGCAAGGTAGTGTTTTGAGTAAGAGCCTTACATCCTTCAAAGCATAATCTTCCACATGACCAAGTTCAAATATCCATAAACACAATCTATCCATGCTAAAATACTTGTTTAAAAAAGGGTCCCATGTCCAAGTTGTTGTAAAACAATGGAAATATTTACATATATAATTTACATAATATATACGTTGCTGATTTTCAATCCACTTTCGTGCTTGTAGGGTATTTCCTTATTCATATTCAGTATCAGAATACTCTTCCTACTTACAAAATCCCAGAAGGATTCCCCAAATCATATAACGGTAAACCAATGAGAAGCCTCAAAACAGACGTGGCTTTGTGTAAACAGAACTCATCTGTTGTTAGAAAAACCCTAGGAAGATTGCGCTAATTGGTCGAGGGCCAGATTCATTTAGTTTATGGATAATTTTTTTTAGTGAGTTTCAGGTGTGGATATTAGAAAAAGGTTCTATAACTATAATTGCTATTTTCTGAAAAGTAGCATTTCCTGATTGGCGACATTCAAAGTGATGTAACTCAGTCCATTTTCATGCTATAATCATGAATTATACCTAATTTTAAAGATATTAAATTCTGTTTCTGAATATATCAATATCTCAGTATGTCAAATTTCCGATTTAATCCGTATTATGTTCGAACTGGTCACATATTTGTCCAACAAATAAAACATGTTGATTTCAGCAATTCCTGAGCAGCAGTTGTTGATGAATCGTCACAACAGTGAGTTTTTTTGCAATTTTTTCCTTGTTTTATTTTAAACAAATTTATGGAATTTCACCAAAAGCTTTTCAGTGCATCTCTATGGTACAGGCTACTTGTAAGAAAAATTAGCGAGAAATACACTTAGCATTTTTTGTACAGTCACAAAAAAAAGAAAAGGTATACACTTCTGGCAAGTGAATCCTTATAGCTCTTCACATTTGCATGTGAGAGCTGATAATAGAGCAGGGAGGATGTCGTCAGGTGTAGGTCAGGCAAGGGTCATAAAGATGTTTTACTGTTCCATGACAGCCCTCAGCTAATTATTCCACCAAAAGAACTCCAAAAATGTGGGATGGAACCAAATTCTTACCCATTTCCAATCGATCGTTGATGTCGTTCCACGACAGTGCAAGTTACAAACAAATGTACTCCCTGTGTATTGGAAAGTTCCAACCTTTAACACAATACATAGTGTAGACTAATATCTTCTGTTCAGAAACTAAACTAGATCACTAGAGAAGTAACAAACCCCAGGGTACAGTTGCTTTTCTTTTAGATTTACAGAGATTGGCTGAAATGTTCACAGGCTTACTAAAGAGGAGTGACAATTTTGACAATAATGATGAGAACTTCTATAACAAGGGGATCCAAGCACTGCAACACCAATGGAAGAAGAAGTGTGCAGACCGCACACGGGAGACTATATTGAAAAATAAACCACATTTAATCAAATTTGACCTTTATATCATGGTCAGCCTATGAACTTCTCAACCCACCCTTGTACAGGCACTGAACAACTACACTTGTACATAGCCTCTAGCACTGTTGCTGTGTTCTTGCTGTGTTAATTGGAAGTGAGTTTACACAACTGTGAATCTCTCTGTATTCATGAACCCTCACAGTAGAACGAAACTTTTTTTGTGTGTGTGTAGAGTATTCCAGCTATACTGTAGCATCTATAACCAAATAAATAATATGGAACATATTTCTATAGCTACACTCTCACTGGAGCTGCTCTGTAAATACCTTCCTTCTGGACTGACATTAAGGACATACATGTACAATTTATATTAAGACTTTATGGTGCAGAGTGGTATGGGGGTTTGTTGATCTAGCCTTTACTAAAGCAGAGGTAATAGTGCGATTGACACATCGGCAACCAATTATGCTGCTACAAACTGTGAACTGTTTTACTAACAAGCTGTGCACTTTGTAGGTAGTCGGCTGTAATAAGCCTCGCAAGCTACCTCAGAAGTATTTATTGGTTAAAATGGCAGGGTTTTCAAAATGTGCACGTCTACTTTGGGGTATCGTTTAAAAAACCCAAAAGAAAAAGACAAACACGTTATATATTTTATACAAAATACTCCATCTACAGTGTTTGGGGCTCTCTCTGAATATTTGCATATATGCAATTTGATTGGTTAGGGCCAATGCTGGACTATTATATATAAAAGGTTTGTGCAGCTGACGCTTAGAAAGTTGCACTTTTGCAAACTTCTAACACAAGCAAAGAGAAAGAACAGAACCACAAAGCATTTCGGCAATACATGAAGTAATGCCATTCAAAGCGACTGAGAAGCATCCAAGATGAAACATCCGACACGTGCGAGTGCTGGTTAATAAAGGGCAGCTTTTTAGTTAAATATTCTGTGACAACTACACTATAGGAATGTGAGGCTTGATTTAAAAAAAAAAAAAAAAAAAAAAAAAAAAAAAAAAAAAAAAAAAAAAAAACCCAAAACCAAAAAAAACACCCCCCCCCCCCCCCCCCCCTCCCCCCCCCCCTGTCCTCGGCCCTCC
>JBCNYH010000015.1:10815524-10829175 GCA_039654325.1 Tandanus tandanus
CTAATGCTGCTCGCTCAAAAAAAACTGGATTTATTTCTTTGTTATCTACATACTTTCTTGTTCTAATGATTTCAACATGCCTAGCATATAAGATTTAACATATTTAAGCATACTCATGTCCTATGTAAGACTGTACCTTTAATGTTCATGAGTCCATCATCAGGAGAAGACTGAAAACAAATGCCGTGCACGGCAGGGTTCCAAGGAGAAAATGACTGCTCTACAAAAATAATTTTGCTGCCTACCTACAGCTTGTTAAAATCACAAACCAGAAGTCTATTAGAAAAGGTTTGTGGCCAAATGAGATGAAAGCAGACTCTCAGTTAAATGAGAAGTGTTTAGAAATGTTTACAGAAAGGAAAATACACTCCAGCATAAATATTTTATCTGGTCCGTAAAACATGGAGATGGTTCATTCATGGATTGAACCTGTTTTGCTGCCTCTGGGCCAGGACAGATGCAATAACGAATTCTGAATTATACCAGCAAAATCTTAAGGAATATATCAGGACATTTGTCTGTGAACTGAACCTCAAGAGAATGTGCATCACACACCAAGATATTGACCTTAAACCCACAAGTTGCTCTACCAAATAATAAAGAATTATTTTTCTATTTTGAAATGGACAAATCAAAGCTCTGACCTTAACCCTAAGAAATGTGTGAACAGTTCATGTAAAGAAACCAGAATGTAAACTGTTCTATATGGAGACATGAATTAAAAGTACTCCAAGCCAATGTGCAAGACTGGTCAATAGTTACTAGGAATAACTTATTGTACTTATTGCTACTTAATGGGGTCTAAACACAAAGGTTCATGTACTTTTGCCACCCACAGGTATGAAAACTTGGATAATAAATAAATGAATAATAAAAAATAAATGACCATGTATAATGGTATTTTATCACATTTGTTTAATTGGATTCTGTTTATCTATTTTTAGGACTTCTATAAAAAAAAAATCTGATGATGCTTTAGGTCATATTTGGGCAGAAATATAAAAAGTTAAAAACTTTCAAGCACCAGTGTAGTTTTCAAAATAATGTATACAACTCTGGCATACATGTACATTAAGTTCATGGTCTAGCATCTACTGTGCATAACTTCAAAATTATTACTTTAGAATTAACTTAACGCTCAAAGTTGACACTGATTTCCTTTCAAGTTGGATAAAACCAAACCTACAGCATTCACAGGAAAATCCTCACCTCAAAAATATAAACATTTACAGCCATTTATATACTATAGATTTATGTTTCTATAAATATTTGATGGTAAAAAGGAACCTATACCTGTGCTGATATAAGTAGATTTGTGTTTGGTTTCAAAATATGCTTCATATGGTATGCCTTCACCTTAAACCTTTTAAGTGTGTGCTTCAACAGACCCTGATCTTTGGTCCATGTCCTTATAACCTGTACCAGTTCATGGGCATTTAGTAATGAGTTACTAGTGAAAGTTTGGTCCACAAGATTTTTGTAAACAAAATGCCTCTGGCACTGGGCAACTCATATACACCTAATTTTTCAATCCTCCAGGTTGAGATTACTGACTTCGATGGACTTTCAATGTTTTCTGAAGAAATGGTAGCAAACTGCACGAGGTACAGACAAATTTATTTATTCATCGTCCCATATTTGCTTACTGTTGATTAAGATCACACAGGTTCAGGAGGTCCCAACAGTGGCAACGCTGGAGCTTGAACTCTCAACCTTCTGATCAGTAACCCAAAGCCTTAACTGTTGAGCCACTGCTGCCAAAACCCACAGACAGGAACCTGAGGATTGAATGGCCCTTTAGACACCAACTTTGCTTCAGGCCTCCATTTTCTCTATTTTTTTAATATATCATTCTTCTTCATTTGTTACAAAGGCTCCAACTGAATTGTGGAATACCATAGTATGTTAAGTTCACATACCACTGATCAGGTAGATCATCTAGGTTCTGTGATATTCAATACCTGAGTGTTCGGAAATACTGCATACTATTTTTTTGCATGCTAATAGTATGGAAGTATGCATGTTTGGATGCACCCAAGGTGTCACTTGATGGCGATAGTGATTGTTTTAAATAGACTATCCTCGGGTTAAATCAATGCTGGCCAATAAGTAAGCCGAGACAGAATATTTGTATAAAAAGGTGCTTCCAAGTTACACAGGATTACCTAAATGACTCCTCGAAAAGCCCAGAGCTGTCTCGCCACATGCACAGTGGGCAAAGATCAGAAATCGAACCAGATCAGCTGGGTGCTGGCTGTGATTTTTATTCAATTTACAGCACATGCCATTTTTCTCAGTTTATGTGCCAATTATAATTATTGTTGAATTCCACCAAAAGACAGATAATATCAGGAAGGCTTTTATTAACCCTTTATGAGCCAGAATTCCAGGTGAAGGCCTACTTGACATTATTATCATATAAAGTAGAGATATAGAGGAACATAAGTAGTTTTAATTAAATAAAGAGTTTTATTTAATTCCATAGAGGGTATGATGATCTGATGAAAATGTACCAGAAATGTATTTTTGCAACAAAAATGCCCACGTGCCCAAAACTAAGCCACTGCCATTCATGCATATTTAGAAAGGAAAGGTCCCCACATGTCCAAATATGCATTAATGAGCCAGGTTTAATCAGGGAGCAAGCCGTTGGGAGGTCCCTGAATGCAGCCCAAAAAGAGAAAAGTCGTGATTTGATATGCCACCTATAGGTGGCGCCCTCATTCCGCCTTGAAAATACCGACATTTTTTGAAAGACCCTACCTGATGTAATCATACAACATGAAATCACAGAGGGTGGATGAGGGTATACGGAGATAGTCAAAAACCAATCTCACGACCCCTCCCCTTAAGAGGGCCATAATTTTTTTTTTTTGATGGGTTCCACAGATTTCCAGAGAGTGATTCTGTCAGTTTTAGCAATATATCTACCCTCACCAAAAAAATCAGTGGAGATGACGTATCACACCCTGGGTGATTCTTAGAAAAACTGGCTCTTAAGTTGAACCCCGGACATAACATGAGCACCTTGCCAAAAATTCATTAACTAGTGTTTCAAGTCTCACATCCCACATTAAAATATATGGCTTGAAATTTGACTTTATTCTCTCTCAGTTAGTTAAATTTATGGTGAGTGCATGTGCTAGCAAGGAAGTTAAACAAATGCTTTGCCGTGAACCTCCTTCTACCATTGTGTTTCAAATTCTTAAAAGATTTGTTTGTCACCCTTCTATGTAAATGAACCAGCCTAACGAAAACTGTTTTACTGTCAACCAGATTGCACTTTGGAATAATCAGTGTATAGTGCTGCTTCAAGGTGCGTAGCAGCTATTACAAGCATTGCTTTTAAAAATAGCCTATACATTAAGTGCTTGCACAGGTCAATGAGGGGTGTTTTTTTGTTTTTTCTGCCAGGCAAATATGACTCGAAAAAAATGGGCTATTGATTTGTCCACTTTTGTAATATGCAAAGCCCATTCGCATCGCTGTTTCCGTATATATATGCTTGTCCTGCACATTTTCTTTGATTCAACTAATCAGCTAATTGATAGCATTTCCGGAGTAGAAGTGGTTGTGCTGGAAGGGGGGACGACACCACAGTGAATAGGGAGGTAAGAACTTCAGAAGAAAGTTAGGTGAGATTAATACTTTAGTCATACTACTAAGTACTGCAAGGCCACATGAATGCTTCAGATCATGGAGAAAGTAATAAAAGAGGAATTACTGTCCTTGGTTTATAGTCCATATGTGCAGCTCTCCATTTTATCACCACTATCAATTCATTGCATGCGTTTCCATGTTAACTAGCATGCTTCATCATTGTCGTAAAAAAAGGTCTCTATGGTAGTCCAGTGTAGATGTCAACATTTAAATTGGTACACTTTATCAGTTGACATTTGATTTCCTTGTTTCTTGCATTAACCTAGTAAAAAGGTTTTGCCTGTGTCCCAGCTCTCTCCTCTACCAACAGAAGATCCCTTATGGCTGAAGGATTACGAGCAAAATATAGGCATTAATTAAATGGAGGTGAGAGATGAATATTTATCGTTTCTGTGGAGACGAACAGTGGAACACATATCAATGCAGTCAGGGCCATGAGATAATACAGTGTGCTGACATGCAAGTCAACATGTCAAAGTTGTTTGCACAGGAAAAGAATGTGGATGCCCTTGGAGATCACAGACAAAATGAGAAACATGCCTCAGCACACCATCTAGGTCCCTCCTGCCTCATGATTATTAATAACCTAGGGTCCCACACATTATACTACACTACAGGAAAAGGACAGACTAAATTCAGAGAAATCACATAGCTAAGGAGGGTTTTGGGGACAGAATACACAAAAAAAAAAGTGGAAACTGACTGCGCAGAATAATGCTGTTATACAACTTACCCTTGTGACTGTTCTTCTTCGCCATAATCCACTTCTCCAACAGCTTCTAGAGTGGTCTTCAATCTTTAGACTTGTCTGTTATTCTGTTAAACACAAAATGAGGTCATCATGTTGAATGCAATTTAATACTCAGTACACAGACTACAATCGTGTACTTTTCCCTCGCTTGTTTGGTTTTTTAAACAAACAAAAAAACAAACCCTTATTATTATTGGTGCTTTTAGCACTGTTGATCTCAATCTCCTTCACTCAATCCCTCTCACTCTCTGCTCTTCCCAGATTTCCTTCTCTCCCTCTCACCCCTTCAGCAAATGCTTGCATGTCAAAATGAGGCCTCTGTCAGCGCAGGGTCACGTCAGGACACCAAGCCAAACTTCCACATCCACACTTGGACATGGCAATTTCCTAAGTGCTTGTACTCACTCCATCTTGCTCTTGTCACTGGCTTCCAAAAAATACTGCTGGAAGAATCTGGAAAGGGAATAAATGTCCTTCTTCCTGTTTCCAAGAGTATTTTATTTCCATGGCATATAAAAGAAGTCATTGAGCCCGTCTTGTGCTTTTGGAAAGACTTCTGCAGATAAATATGCAAGTCAGTATAAGGTCCAGATACTGGGACATTTCGACATAGACGTGTATTCACCTAACTACTAAAGTACGTCCACAAGCCTCTCTCTTTCTTTGCTCAAAATGACCATGATGCAACTCCAATTTGGGTGAATAACTGTCTGTCTGGCACACACATCCACACACAATATTCAGTATTGTAAAAAGCAAATGGCTCATCATCACCTTTGAATCATTAGCTTGGGTTTCTTTAGTCACCTGGAACAGTAATGGGGTAAAATACTAAAATTATTTTGAATGAAAAGAACAGAACAAGGGCAACTAATCAAGGATGTTTCAGCTCTAGACATCCACTAAACCCATTAAAGAGAAAGAATCATAGGAGCTTGACTATACCTCATGACATCAGGAATTGAGAGTCACTGCAAACCTGCCAATTCCTATCCCTTTCCAAGCTATACAGATCTGCTTGAATACAAGTCAAAGGCTGTCAATGTGCTCCTTTTAGCATTAATGCTCAGTGTTTAAATCCAGACGCTCTCTTAAGCTTGTGGTTTCCCACGTCACCTCCTCCCTAAGCAAGCCAACACCAACCAGAAACAAGATACCGGCCTCTTTTATGACCTAAACATGACTAGGCTTAACTTTCTGTTTCTCCCCCAAAAGCAATGGGAAAAGAAACTTAAACACACCCCTCCCGAGTACCGGCTCTACGTGCCAGTGTGCTCTGTGCAGCATGAAGACAGCACCACACCTATACGGACGTCAAATATCTGAACCCAGCTGATAAAGAGACGTCAGAGACAGAGCTTATATTTAAACCAACAGGGAAATGAAGAGCTGTTTAACAAGAAGGAGGAACACGCAAATGGAACCATTGTTGTATACTGAAAATAGTGAACGCCAAATTAGACATGCATGGACCTACCTTGATCAAATAAACTTAGTCAAATTATGCAAGTTCCCTTTGGCCGATTGTATGTAGGTCACGGTGTATGAGTGCTGAGACAGTGGGAATCATGAACTGAGCAACAAAAAAGGTGAGCAAGGGGAAAAGTGCAACACAAAGAAAGAGCATCAGATTGAAGGAATGCAATCCTGGACAGCTGTGAGGAAACACGCGCGCGCACGCGCGCGCACACACACACGCACACATCTGATGATGTGGCACATCTGAGAACACCTGGGAGATAAAATGGCCCGTGTTTGAGGGTTACCAATTCTGTTTATCTTTAGACAGAGAAAGCATCTGAAAAGAGAGACCATGACTTGTGGATACATTTAATATTTGAATATCTTTAAAAATATTTAAACTATTTGTTTAACCACTTCAGAGAAAGAAAAAAACCATCTACCCAAAACCCACTGCAATACAATTTTATCTGTTGATGGCTGTAGAACTTTAATCAACTTAATTTTGATTGAAATTAATTTTTATTTGAAAATTGCAGTGTTTTTGACTCACTTGTGAGCGGAAACCTTGATAAACGCTTAATATGAAGTCATGTTAAAATAGGCTTACGGTATTTCTGCTGTCCTTTCTCCCTTAAAATTTCTTTATATTATTAATGGGACTTATTATTTGAGACTTGCCCTGAATCTTGCAGGAAATTCATTATCTCGTTTTTGCCCTGTATCGCTGCATGAATACCCATACACACCTAATGAATCATGATGAAATTGAAAATACCACTGAGAGAGATTCCCTTTCAACATCACAATTTAGTCCACAGTTGGCTCTCAAATTCCAGGAAAAACAAGAGAACGAATCACTTTTCATTCTCGAAAGAGATCCATCATTTATTTCCCCCTTGCCAGCCAGAGGCCACACAGGATTTGAGGAAGACACAGGGTGAGGACTCTGGGGGGCCTGTTTTCTATTCCAACAAATCTACATTCACTTCTATTGTCCTCAGAAAATATTCCTACTTCATAAACTATGCTTTTAATATGCAAATGAGCATGACGGTTCAATTAATATGCAAATAGCATGTATTGCGCCATCTGGCGACTTGCAGCAATATTTTCAGCATGCATTAACTTCTTTCTCCTAAAAAGATTTGGCAACTTGGCTGTTACCCGGAGACTGCCAACTCAACACGGATCCCAAATCAAAATCACACCCAATCACTTTACTTTCTCTTCCTGCATTCCACAGAAACCAGTACATTCAGAAGAATGAATTAACTTACACAATGCTAACACGCAGATTTACAGGAATGAAAGGCAGAAACGTAGCATAAAGGATCGAAACATTTAATACAGCTCTAAAAGAGTTTGCATAAGAAGAAGCCAAACCAATAATTCATGGCTCATAAATCATGAATACAAACGCAAAGAAAGTGAAAACCTGAATTGTGCTTCGCTATTGTGGAAAGCTCTGGGACTCAAATACCTAAAGACTACCACATGAAAAGAGTCCAGTTGGTTCGCATAAGTAAATATTTAAAGTTGTTTTCTTTGAATAAATAATCTGTAAATTCCTGTAAAACAAAACAAGGCTTTACAAATCTCACCCGCAAGGCAAGCCAACTGTGTTATTAGCTAGCGTAGCAAAAAACAGCCAAAACAGGTAGAGCTAGTTGCAACATCTTGCTTACATTACTTAAGATCATTTCTTTAAATTATATAAATAATTGTATTCCCCCCCCCCCTTCAAATTCTAACCAAATTTAACTAACCAAACATAAACTATCTGCAGTACATATTGGTTCGCCATCTTAGCGAGCTAGCGAGCCGAGCTAGCATTTCTAATTAGCTAAGCTGGCTGTCTGACTATGCCATTTGAACTACATTTTAAATAGGTTTCATATTTTACTCATAAAACCTGAATGGACATTTCTACCAACTGTGTAAATAATAAGATAGTTAGGTCACGGTTAGCATAGCCGAAGAAATAAAGAAACAATCGTAGCTAAATGGCTAGCTGGCTCAACCTCTGTTACAATGCATGCAGTATCTTAGCAACGCGTTTAGTGCTGGCTAGTCGGGAGAATTTTGCGTGTTAGCAGCTAAATTGTTATTTATGGAGTTGTGTTACGAATAAAACGAATGCTTTGTCTACCTCTTGATGCTGTGCAGCAGGGTTAAATGACACAGCTTGTTATTTCCAGTTCATATCATGTATATTTTATACAGCTATTCGCTACCCGTTGTGTCGCTGCAGCAGTGTCTGCTGAACTGCGCGACGTGCAATGTGCAGGAATCGTTCGTCTTCAATTCATTGAAGACAGATTTACTCGCGAGTAACATCTGACCTGAAATCCTCCGAAAGAGAGATACGAAGGAAAAAGTGCCTACCTGGCCGTCTTGCAGTAACCCGTAGGTTAATTTGAAGCGTCTGGGTGCTTTGTGAATCGCGCTTGCGCTTTTTTTCCTCCTCTCCTCCTCTCACACGTCTCTCACAGCCGGTCTGCCGCGTCACTTCCGAAAATCGCCGACTTCAAGCATCCGCTATCAGTTGACTTCTTCACATCCAGCGTCTTCACTTCCACTCTCTCTTTACAGCTTTTGATCAGATTGCAAAAAAACATAGTCACACCAAGCAGACACACAGCTTTCAGATAACAGTTCCCACAATGTAGCATGAGTCCCCTTAGCTTGCTTGAGTTGAATGCACTGTTTGTTTTTGTGTGGGTGTTACGATTTGATATTTTCACGGTATGATAAGCTCGTCAAAATATCACGGTTTCAAAGTCTCATATCAGTGGGGCCAGTAGTGTGGTGGTGAAGGTGCTGGGCTCATGATCGAGAGGTTGTGGGTTTGAATCTCTTTTAGACCCCCTGGGCAAGATCTTAACCACAAGTGTGCCTCTGTCCACCCAGCGGTATACATGGGTACCAGTAAAAATACTGGGAAGGTAACCTGCGATGGAGGGGCGTCCACACAGGAAGTGATGAGCGACGAGTAACCGTGAGAAGTGAAGGAAAGCCAGCAAAATCAGTGATGAGAGGCAGAAAGGCCAGGTATGGAGTTCAACCGAGCTGAACTTCTACACGACGCGATTAGCGTGAGTAACCAATCAGAGCTTAAAGACACCGTTAATTGACAGATGCTGCCAAACACCCAGTTCCCCTGAACATTTTCTGTAAGGAAACAATGAACATGGGTTTAATTAATCCACCCACATCAACATGGAAGGGAAGGTCATTACTGCTGTCTAAATATCATATCCTGTTTTATGATGGGGCACAGAAATTTTACAAGTATAATTACCGGAAACACAATTCTTGGGTCCACATTTCCGAAACGGTCAGCATTTCCTGTTACTATATATATATATATATATATATATAGATATGTTTGACCCTTCCCAGTTCATGATACACAAGAGTCTCTGTTCTATATTAGCTGCAAGGTAATAATAATGATAATAATAAGTTATTTATTATGATATTAAGAGCTAAAAAAAAAACCTAAAATAATATAAAATAATAATAATAAAAACCTCTTACGGATCTACTGTGGGGAACTAGCTCGATGCTGCTCACAGTTTCACGCTGAAAGATATTTAGGTGGGAAGTATGAAGCTGATTACCTAGGCAACCACCTGGGTAAGTGACAACACTTCAGCGGCAAATCAATTCACTTGCCTCTTGAGGTGATTCACATGTTGTTCAGTGGCAAAGCGTTTCACGTGTCGCTCGTTGGTTCCTGTGTGGATGCTGCTTAAGGGAGGGGATTGGATGCCAGTCCATCACATGGCAATGAAAAGATAAAACCCTTCAACTGTTTTTTTCTTGTTTTAAAAGAAATTTCCATAAACGCTTGCAATGCATTTAAATGACCGTGTTGGATGTGAATGGATTTATGTGTGAATCATTCATATCAGTGTTTTTTCACAAGAAATTTGTCATTTATTAAAATCTTGTGGTGGCACAGCGGTGTAGTGCTTTGCATGTCCGCCTCACAGCAAGAAGTTCCTGGGTTCAAGTCCTGGGCTTGGCAAAGGATTTCTGTGTAAAGTCTGCTTGTTCCCCTCGTGTTGGCATGGGTTTGTTCTGTGCACTCCGGTTTTCTTCCGCAGTCTAAAGACATGCACATTAGGCTAATTGGCTGTTCCAGATTTCCCCTAGGCCTGAGTGTGAATGGTTGGGTGTGTGTGTTGGCCCTGTGATGAACTGGTGAGCTGTTCAAGGTGTACCCTGCCTTGACCCAGCGCCGCCTCCGACCCTGGTAGGATTAAACGATTCAGCAAATGAATGAATGAAATTCTTGTAAATTCAACAACACGTTCATGTCCAAAGAGTTATTTCTTACTTATTATAAGTAGTATTATATTAAGTATTTTACTAACATAACTGGATCAAAATAATGTCCACTTCTATCTTTTATCTTTTCCCTGATTTGCCCTGATTTCAAGTCAGAATAAAGTCTCGCTTATACTCCCTTGAGGACGTGTACATGGACAGCACTAAAGCATAATTGTTGTTGTGGGTTTTTTTTTTTTTTTACATTGGAAGGAAGTGTTTTATATACTGTATGTGCAATCGATCTACATTATTTTCCTTCAGTAATTATTTCTGTAGATTCCTCTCCATGAATTTCTGTACATTTGATATCTTTTAAATATTTTAAAGACACATTGTACAGATGCAGGTAGCGACGGACCTCCAGCCCATGTGCACTGGTGCCCTTGTGATTTTGTGAAAAACAAACTAAATAAAGGATACACAGACATCCATAAAGAGCCTCGCATATTCCATCTGATAATGGAATTTACTTTACATGGACCCTCAAGTACTCACAGATGTGAATAACACAACACTGGCCAAAACTCATCGTTCATTAGAGTGAAAACAAATAAATCCTGATGGCTCATTTCATGCTCCCAGCTGTCTGTGTATTTGAACCTTTCAAGTTTTTTGAAGTTTTATAGGCAATACCACATGCAAATGAGCTGTGTCAGGAATGTGCTTTGTATGTAGGGTGATCAACATGTACATGTGAGTACCAGGAAATTCTGCCTTTTTGAATCTTTGGTAAATCCTACAGATTTTTTTTTTAGTCTGGGTTTAAGTGAACATTTATACACAACTTAATAATATACACTGGTCAGCAATAACACTAAAACTACCTGTCTAATATTGTGTAGATCCCTCTTGTTCCAACAAAACAATTCTGACTCGCAGAGGCATGGACTTCAATAGACCTCTGAAGGAGTACTGTGGTTATCTAGCACCAACACATTAGCAGAAGATTTTTTGATTCCTGTAATTTGCGCGGTGGGGCCTTCGTGCATCAAACTTTTTCGTCTAGCACATCCCACAGATGCTTTATCAGACTGAAATCTGTGGAATTTGGAGGCCTTGGTTATGATTCTTAAACCATCCCTAAACAAATCTTGCTGTGTCACTGCTCTTAGGAAATACTGTTGCTATGAAGGAGTCCTGCAACAATATTTGGATAGGTTGTACATGTCCTAAGGTTTCTCAGCAGGGCAGACTTTGGTGGAAGGAGTCAGCTTGGGGCCTGTCAGTGGTCAGCTATGCACTCCCACATGCTGCAAGCTGCGATGCACTGTGTGCTGACACATTTCTATTGTCATGGTGGAGTGGAGAGCCAAGCCGTAAAGCCCAAATGGAAAAGAATCAGACAAGATGAGAAGCTTGCATTTAAGAGCAATTTATTACACCAAGCATAATAAATCGTCCCTTGAGAGATCTCTCAGAAGCAAAAAGTGAAGTGCTCTTTGTTACACGAGTTTATAATTTCAACATTCTAGTTCCGTCCTCTTAAGCCAATTAAATAAGACCTCCTGACAATAGGCCTCCCTTGTGCCACCAGTATTACGAAGAAATCTGTCTCAGGTTACAAGAAGCGCAGGTTCCACGCTTATTTCAAAGATACAGATATTCAATTCAATTCAATTTTATTTGTAGAGTGTTTTTTACAAAGCAGATTTTACATAGGAAAAACAAATTTGGTAAAGAATTTAAACATTTTCCCACAAACACTACACATCCCCAATGTGCAAGCCTGCAGCAATGGTGGCAAGGAAAACCCCCCTCAGTCGACACAAGGAAGAAACCTTGAGATATAATATAGGAGATATATATAAGATATGCATAATAAAACTCAATTTGTTATTGATGTGTTACGCAGCTCATAAATATGTATTATACAGTGTTCTCATTGTACCCAAGTACACATTGGCTAATATATTTCAGTGGTCTCTACTGATGTATTACAGTCTGCGCTGATTGGTGCAGATACATTCAGTGACATGTTGCAGTGGTTTGTGCTCACTGGTGCAAATGTATAGGCTTACATGATACACACATAATAGTGGATAATAATAGATTGACTGACACTAATACATTGTTTAAATGCTGATTTAAGAATCTTGATTTGAAAATAATTGGTTAATGGTTAAATACTAATACATGGATTAAAATACACTGAGTAATATTAATAATACATTGATTAATACATTGATTAACATGGAGGTTAATACAATACATTGACTAACATAAATTATATTCTATACTCTCAGCTCATTACCCTGTTACCCTTCCTTTTAACCACTTTTAGTAGGTACTAACCATTGTAGACAAGGAACACACCAGAATCCCTGTGAATTTGGATATGCTCTGACCCAGGCATGATAATTTGTGCTTTGTTAAAGTTGTTTGCTTGCCCATTTTA
The DNA here is from genome assembly GCA_039654325.1 of Tandanus tandanus. NCBI lineage: Eukaryota > Metazoa > Chordata > Actinopteri > Siluriformes > Plotosidae > Tandanus > Tandanus tandanus. Next base: position 10,828,133 of record JBCNYH010000015.1, read on the forward strand.
CCTACATTCAGCACTTACACTTGGGGAAATAACTGTCCACTTGCTTCCTGATATAGTATAATCCACATCCTGACCAAAATATCACTGCAAACACCATTAGTAGCTATGTCACCACTGAAAACAAAAGGAAACGGTTGCGACTTGTGATAGGCTAACCACTAATGCTAGCCAGCTCTGGTCCTGCTAAACTTTTTCCATTAAAAGCAACAACATCTGAAATAAAATGTTTGTTATTATTTGCAAGGAACAGACCTCCAGTCCTTGATCAGCTGATGCAGGTTACTGGGGAAGAAGACATCGTAAGCAGTGTGCAGCAACTGGAGGTGCAGCTAACGGGTCCATATTTGATCCATAAATCTTGTTACAGTGTTGAATAGCTGTGCTAGATGATGTGTGTCGAATAACAAGTTTAGCACATGTTTATGTTTGAGCTGGCCATAAAAGCATGGCTTTTGCCAATTCTTAGGATGGTACACTAGTGCATCATGGCTTGCTGGGCCTTCTGATTAGCTGGCCTTCCCCCACTGCTACCCCATGCACAGCAGTATCTCCACCTGTCCCAATCTGCTTCCCAGTGTACTGAAAGGAAACGTAACCCACTTTAGAAAGACGATCAATCACCGCAGAGAAGGCAGACAGCGGAAAGAGCATTAATGGGAGGAGGAAGCCAAACAGGCTGCCTAGTGTTCGCTCAAAATTAGCATTTCGGTGGGAGGTCGGGAAGCAGTAGGAGAAGAGTTTTATGGATTAGGAATCATTCATTGGAGCTCTTCCACTCTGTCTTCCTCTTCCTGGGCTATAAGCACATAGAGTTCGCATATTCAAGTTCATGGAATAAATGTTATTTTTGCACTTCACCTGTCAGTGGTTGTAATGTACAGTATATAAATGTGACACAGTGTCAGTATTTATCACACTGTTTTCATCTAATGGTTTTGGGAGGCATGATAAACCTTGGTTTATATATCACTCTACATGCTCACCCAGGTCTGTTGACAGTGGAATGGCTGATTGCCCAACGTTACAGGGTGCCCTCATGTCTG
>JBCNYH010000015.1:10838437-10864681 GCA_039654325.1 Tandanus tandanus
CATTTTGAAACTTCCCACCTTTTTCGGACAAAGACTTCCCCTATTTCCCCCTTTCTAAAAAACGCCCCCGACAAAAAAAAAAAAAAAAAAAAAAAAAAAAAAAAAAAAAAAAAAAAAATCTTTACAATATACAGCTAATTAAATGCACATCTCATATTTTTAAATTGTCACGAAGACATCTTCCGCCACGTGACCGGATGTACCATATCTTTTAAGATGGCGACTCCCTATGTAACAGATGAGTCTGGTGAGCGCTGTGATTTTGCTGTCATTGTTAAAGTCAGTATAGTAGCCCAGTTTAAGAGTATTTTAGATTTATTTTCGCTGGACTTGTATGAACAGTGGATTTGTAAAATGTAAAATAAGGAAAGCTGAATTAATTCTGCACACTGATGGTTAGCGGTGTAGCATGAGCGCTTAGCCAACTGCCAGTCCCGAATTCTGAATGAACCTCCTACCTTAAATCCTGAAATAGCCCCGACGTGCATCGTTTGCTGTAATTATGTAACGCGGTGTGATTAATACACCCTCTTGCATTTAAAAGACATTGATCATTTAACTAGATTCATACGCAATCTGTGTTTTTTCCCCCATTAAAGCTAAGCTAATAGGCTAAGATCAGCCTACAATGAAACGGTTGTAACTGGCTGCGCAGCGAAGTTCAAACCCTTAATAAAGTACCGGAAGCCCCTTTTGTTTGGCTATATCTAATTAAAATGTAAACAAAATCAAAATTCCTTGCAATTTTGGGAAGATTCATGTATTTGAATGCAAACCCTGATATTTCCAGACTCAGGAATATGACTGGATGTGTAAACACAGGAAAATACAGCACAGAAACTTATCATTTAAATGCTAGAAAATACACAGTCACCTCACATTGCCTAGTGAGCTAATTCATGCTAATTTAAGATTGTCCACCTTCCTTCCACCATTCTATATTCGTTAACAAAATCACAGCATTGACCCTCTTCTCATCTGTATACTTTTACAGGAAAGTATATTGCTGCTACACAGCGTCCGGATGGGACATGGAGGAAACCTCGGCGAGTGAAGGATGGATATGTGCCTCAGGAGGAGGTGCCTGTGTAAGCATTATGCATAGCTAGTTGCTTGTTGACTACTTAACGCTGCTTACCGATTGTAACATCTTATTAATCAGTGATTTCATTTTGTCACGTTCTCAGAAGGTGGTGTCAGAGTATTTTCCTGTCAGAGCAGCTCTGACATTAGTGCCAGGTGTGATTCAAATCATAGGTTAATATTAATGCATTATCCTAATATGTTATTGTTTCCATAGTGACAGATTATTTATGTAGACTTTTATTATTGATTAATGTAAGACTAATAATAGTGTTATTTTACAAAGAAAAAAAATTATATCATTATCTATTGGTATGGTGAAATTTTTTTTAGAGAACGGTAAAGTTTTGTTGACTGCTTTGTAGCAGTTAGTTTTCCACGACAGCAGCGTATTTATGTTTTGCTTTATCAAGGCAAGTTGCATTTTTTGTTGTAGTTTTATAAGCAAAATAGCTGGGGAAGAGGCTAGTACGATTGTGACTGTTTGCAGATGCTATCTGTTAGTGATAACATCGTGCAGAATGAAACCTGGGATTGTCTTGCTGAAATAAGCATGGACTTTCTGGAAGAGATATCGTCTTGATTGCATATGTCTCTTTAAAAATCCCAGTATATATCCTTCCGTGTTAGTTTCACATATATAAAACTCACCCATGCGGTGGGCACTGATGCATTCCCTTACCTTCGTTGATGCTGGTCTTTGCATCCTTTTGGCTTTTCCATTTTTCCCCCAAATGGGGTTTTACATTTATTTTCAAAAATTCTTTGCCACTTTGCAATTGCTGGGTCTAACAGGACCAAATCATTTTAGGGGGTGTTGTTACAGGAAAATAGTCACTCAACTTATTCCATATGTAATCAGTATTTTAATTTTTCACTACTGCAAAAGTCTGTTGCTATCAGGTGAATTATTGTTTTTTTCTTCCTTTTTCCTTCTGTCCATGATCAGCTACGAGAATAAATATGTAAAGTTTTTTAAGAGTAAACCCGATCTTCCTCCTGGAATGAATCCAGAAGATGCAGCTACAGCAAGGCAACAGCAGCAGGCAGCAGTGAAAGCGGATAGAGAGAGTGAGACAACCAGCTTGTCCAAAGCAGCCAAGCGTAACATGAAACGCAAAGAGAAACGCAAGCAACAGCAAGCCCAGGGCCAACAGGAAGCAAACAAGGAGGTGGAAACAGTACAAAAAGAGCTGGAGAAGGTTTCAGTTGCAGCCGAAGAGCAAAACAACACAGCCGCCTCCACAGATCCATCCACTGCTACCACAGACAAAGCCAAGAAGATCAAGAACCTGCGTAAGAAGCTGCGCCAAGTGGAGGAGCTGCAACAGAAAGTGGACTCTGGAGAGCTGCAGAACCCTTCCAAGGATCAGTTGGAAAAACTGGGAAGGGCTCAAGCCTTACGAGTGGAGCTGAGGCAGTTGGAGGCAGATTTGTAAAGCAGGCTGGCATATTACAAGCAGAGGGGGCAATGGTGTAGTGTTTTCTTTGTGTATATATTTTTTTCAGAATTTAGGCTAGACCTTCATTGATTCCCATTGGTGTATGTCCAGTTTTGTGAAGCCCTATCCCAAAGGCTTGTACTTTTCTCTTCTGCCAATCTGTGATACAGGGATATTTAAAACATGCATATTTTTAAACGTCATAGTGCAGTTAGTGCTCCGCACCTCCTACCATGAAAACAGTACTATTAAATGATATTTGTGTAACATTTAGATAGGAATGACACTTATGCACTCCTGCAGGATGGACTTTGCCAAATTGGACTTTGTAACTGCTTAAGGAAGTGAGGAAGCCTTCCTTTTTCCTCATTGGGAATTGCACCTCCGTTTCCTCATCATGGACATGGACACGGTGGGATTCCTCCATGGCGCTGTGCATTGTTGACACTACCTTAAAATACAGACTGAGCAAAAGAACGAACTGAACACCCAGCCACTCCTGAGGACACAGTGCAAGGACTTGAATAGCTACAGTTTTTTTTTTTCTTTTTTTTTTTCTTTTTTCTTGTTTTGATATTTGTGACTTCAATACTGAGCTTAACATTGTAAAGCATGTTGTACCTCCAAAGGTTATGGAGTGGTCATCACTGGACTGAATAACAATTTAAGACTGGATTTAAGTTGTCAGCCATGTCATTTCATTCTTTCAGACGTCCTTTTTATCATGTGTGATTTTTTTTATCATGATAGATGTCAAATATGTAATAAGCAGTGTTGTTGTATTAGATTAAAGTATGAAAGACATCCAGCTTGTTTTAGATGAATGTGTTTGAATCCTTTACAACACAATACTCATTTCAATCTCATGTCAAATGTGTATCATTGGGGTATGGGTGGGGTGTGGTGAGGTAGGAGGTATTGCAGGATATTATCTACATACCTTAACACTACTAAAGAGAATATGGAGTCATAAATTTATGTTCCAGCATGGTTTTAGAAGATTGGCAGATAAAAGGGGTCCATTCGGAAGAGAAGGGGCCAATAAAAATCCATCCAGAAAGTAAGCTGAGCTCAGGATCTGTCCTGAAGTTGTGGGATGGTAATGCTACCCATGGTACCACCCTGCTGCCTGAATAGTTATTCATCTTCAGTAACTGCTTCATCCTGGTCAGGGTTAGGGTGGTTCCAGAGCCTATCTTTGGGATTCTGGATGCATGGTGGGAATAAACCCTGGGTAGGATCAAGTCTAATGCAGGCATCACATGCCCATATTGATACTGATATGCTTTCAAAGGAAACTAGGAGAAAACCCATGTGGATATGAAAGAACATGACAACGCATAGACAGCAACCCAGACCCGACTGAACTGGAGACCGTTGAGGTATGATGGCATTAACTTTACCCACTGTACCATGCAAGGACAACATAGATTAGTTACAGAACAAGTAACTAACACAATTATTTGTTTTGTAAAAACAGGATATGTTGAGTATGGTGGCCTAAGAAGAACCATCACATGGTAAGATGGGGTCCTCCCCACCAATACTTATTTTCCTTTTTTTTTTTTTTTTTTAATTTACTAGACAATCTATATTGACTTTTAGTTTAAAAAAAAAAAAAAAAAAAAAAAAGTATATTTATGTGTCCAGAGTAAGGATTTTATTACATTGATTGTATTACTATGATAAACATTGCACATTTATAAAATTATTAACACAATCACATTGAACTAAAGGAGTCTAATCAAAGCAATAGAAATACTGTGGCACACTGGTTTGCTGGTTATCGGTACTAGTATCATCATTCCTCTGGTTTATATTCAGGATTATAGCTTTTGAGGTGTGTTACATAACTAGGCTTGGTAAATGTGTTGCTAGATAGCTGGTGTATATGCTAAGCACAACATAGTTAATTACTCAGGATAGTGATCTAGAAAACAAGCACATAAGAATGTTTAAATAAAAAAGGCTAAACCTTCATATGAACAATATGTGACCCCGTCTGTAAAAAAAAAAAAAAAAGCCACAGTCAAAAATATTCACTTTTTAAGTCTTAACCATAACAGTTATAATGGAGAGGAAATGAAACCTATATATCTGTCTGGATGTACATAGACTTTACTCACATCTAGCCTGGTGAGCTTGTTTTGAGCATATTGTCTTTAAATATGGCAGATGTTTAATTTATTATTCTTTGAATGCTACTTCTGCTGTGGGAAACTCATCTGGATGAAATCATAAAAGCACAGACAGTTTTGATAATGCTTTAAATAATTAGCTGTCATGGCCCTGGCATGCCCCTGTGTCTGCTTGAAATGTGCTCAGAAGTTTTTAATAGTTAACACACTAGGGGGGAAATGACACATTGTTTGCAGGAGAAATTTACTGCTCATTTCAATCACTTCCGAAAAGTTTGTTTTACTTTATTGTACAGAGTTAAACCAATGTTTACAATGGGGCCACACAGTGTCCACGATCGACACAATTTGAAAGAATCTTGATGGACATGGGGGTCATGAGATCGAATCATGCTGGTCTTGAGAGAACTTGGTGGATAGCGTGATGATTGTGACAAAATTTTTGACTCACAAATTTTGCCACGATTATTACAATTTCACACCAATCATGATGGAATGTGGGAATTGTAGTAGAGCTTAACAGACCCTAACAGAGCATAACAGACCTTGAGGTGCCATCGTCGGGGATCTTGATGAACTTGGAAACACGATTCCTTCAAGTTTCATCTCTTGGATGCACCCTGCCTCCTTTTATCCTCCTAAGACCCAAAACCTAATGTTGTGTGTCTTCTCATTTCCCCACACCGCTTCTGTTCCTTATCACCCGATAACTACTGAACTTGATCAACGTCTTTAAACAAGAAGTTGTTCAGAAGAAAAATACCCAATGGCCCTGGTATGAGGATCTTACACAAAATGTAGTTGTGTACTGGACATGCACACAATGTAGATGGGAGAAAATGTAACATCCCTATATGAGGACGGTGTGGTCTCTAGAGATTAAACCCCAATCATGCTCGAAGTGTGCTCACAAATCGTGAAGCTTCATGCTTTTTTGAATCATGGAGATCATGGACACCATGGCCCCAGTGTAAACCCAGGTTTAGGCTTCAGTTATAGGTCAGGTAAATCTAAAAGAAACAATGGAGGTGGTGTAAAAAAAGGATTTCTGACACTTTGACTAGGGATTATCATAAAATTGGCTGCCTGTGAGGTCATACATACTTGCTTGATGTGTTGGAAGGATTTGGATGGGGACATTACATTTTCTCTTAAATACATAGTGGATATATTCTTGTAATATCCTAATACGAGCAGCATTGAGTATTACTCTTTTACCAAACCTCTTCCTGTTTGATGACCGTTATCATGTTCAGTAGTTATTAAGTGCTAAATAAATAGTAAAGAGAAATTACAAGGCATGCAATGCTAGTTTGGGTCTGAGGAGGCTACACTGTGTAGATGTTTTTAGTGTTGTTTTACTATTACTATTTACTGTTTGATACACTTTGAACCTTAGTACACTTTTATACCTGTTTATCAATAGAATAAGTTGATTAATTACAAGCATGGTGGCATAGTGGTTAGCACGTCCGCATCACAGCAAGAAGATACTGGGTTCGAGTCCCAGGCTCGGCTAGGGCATTTCTGTATGGAGTTTCCATCGTCTTCCTGTGCTTATGTTGGTTTCCTCCAAGTACTTTGGGTTCCTACCACAATACAAAGACACACACGTTAGGCTAACTGGCTGTTTCAAATTGGCCCTAGGTGTGAGTGTGGATGGTTGTGTGTGTTGGTCCTGCAATGGGCTGGCAAGGTGTTCAGGGTGTACTCCACCTTTGCCCAGAGTCAGCTGAGATAGGCTCCAGCCTCCCCGCAACCCTAGTATGATGAAGCAGTTCAGCAAATTAATTAATTAATGAATTATGAGTATTTTTGTTGATACTGGCATGTTTCCTGGGCTGACAGTTAATTGTATCAGGTATGGAGTCTGTAAGGAATTAACTATTTCCATGATAAATGTCTATTTGTCTGTTTCAATGGAATTTGTGTATTCGCCATGGCATAATACAAACTACCTATGGTTGGAAAAGATAGAGATTTTTTTGTATTTCTGAACTATTCTAGTGGCTTGCCTGTCACAGGAAAATAAACTACAGAACAAAAGGCTCGACACTACATTACAGTAGCAGGAGTAAACTGGTGGGGCTCCTCCACCTGGATAATGTAGCAAAGAGACCCTGTATGGGTACTGGATTTATTTACCCATGTGCAAGTCTTACGATACATCAGTAGGTGGATGTGATCTTTGGCTAAGACTTCAACTGTGAAGTCAGAGTACAGATGTGGCCAGATTAACATTTGTAAAACTCACAAGATGGCTTTAATTAAAGTTTAACAAATAATTTTTATCGAGTCATGAAACAGTAAAGAAAAAAAATATATAACCAACAATAGAATCTGTTGTGCGCTATATAAAATTTCCATTTGTCACTCCAGCCATTTCATTCTGCAGTCTTATTTTCTAATGTTGTAAGCTGTGTGGGAACATATGAAACTATTCTCCGTCTGTCCTCAAAATAAACCCCAATGGACTATTAACTGTCACAAATCATGTAGTCACCAGAACAGAATGTTCTAATGGCTCAATTCCACCTGCTAATAAAACAATTATGTAGGGAAGACAGTAAAGTCCTGAGACTGAAAACTTTATAAACACTTACTCACTGACTTATTTACCGAAATGCTCAAGGGTCTACTACTATTAGGGTCACGGGGAGGCTGGAGCCCATCTCATCCGACATGGGGCGAAGGCAGGCTACACCATCAACAGCTCACCAGTCCATTTCAGGGTAACACACATAACCATTCACACTCACTGCCACACCTAGGGGCAGTTTGGAACAGCCAATTAGCCTAAAGTGCAGGACTTTGGGAGAAAACTGGTGTACCCAGAGGAAACCCACGCAAGCATGAGGAGAACATCCATACTTCACAAAGAAACACCCTCACCGAGCCTGGGACTTGAACCCAGGACCTTCTTGCTGTGAGGCGGACAATCGGACAACCAATAAGCCACCGTTCTACCCACAAATAACTAGTATATTAATAAAAACATTGTTTATTACATTAAATTCAAATATCTGGAAAATCGGGAAAGATATTTTCAAAGATTTAAATGAATATATATAAGTGAATCGGTCAATATAAGTGAAGTACTACAGTGGGCGAGCATCACTTTTTGGAATCAGTGCAATAAGTTGTGATTAAGCAAAGTAAACTTGCATGCAGATAACATTCTGGTATTGAATGTTAATGTCACTGGTGCCTTTGGGAGATTTTGTCATGGTGTCATGCTGGTTTTTGGAGATTTAACAAGGCGGTTTTGACTGCCCACATCAGATTCCTGAGTGATGGAAAACACAGTGGGTAAAAATGCAAACTTACTTCCCAGAGAGCTGCAGAGATTTAGCAGTACGCTCCAGGATTTAAGCCCTTTGATAAATCTGCATGTACAAACAAGGACTGGACACCAAAAGAAGCCAAACAGCTTATGGTAATAGAATTTGATTTGCATTTCTTTTGTTAAACTGCACTTTCTTTTTTACCTCATTTGCACAGTCTTAGGATATTAAGGATAATACGGTGACACTGAAGAGTGGCAACTGCCAAGGTTACCCTTTAAAGTGTTGAAGATGGGTCACACTGTAATGTTTCTGATGCTGATTTGGGTGCCGCTACTTACTGTGTCACATTAAACAGAGCTGGAGTAGGGTATAGTAAGACAGAGTAAAAAAAATCTACAATTGTTTTTTATTTTAAATTCACATTAGCTAAATAATTCAGGTCATATACAGTTTGTTTCAGTAGTTGTAGTAGTAATAATAATAATAATGACAATAATAATAATACAAATGGTAATAATTATATATTTTTACATATTTTAAAAAAATGTATTATATAATAATAAAAAGTTTTAAGGAATCCTTTAGAAGATTCTTCAGTCCAGAATTTGATCCAGTTCATCCCCAAAATCTAATGGAGTTCATTGTTCAAAGCCCGGGCGGCATGGTGGCACAGTGGTTAGCACATCCGCCTCACAGCAAGAAGGCCTGGGTTCGGTTCCTGGGCTCGGGTGTTTTTGTGTGGAGTTTGCATGTTCTCCCCGTGCTTACATGGGTTTCCTCCGGGTACCCTGGTTTGCTCCCACAGTCCAAAATCATGCACAGTAGGTTAATTGGCTGTTATAAATTGCCCCAGTTGTGAGTGTGAGTGTGAATGGTTGTGTGCGTATTGGCCCTGCGATGGTCTGGCAAGCTGTGTGCCCCGCCCTCACCTAGAATTGGCTGAGATGGGCGCCAGCCTCCCCACGACCCTGATTAGGATTAAGCGGCCTAGAAAGCCCCCTCGTACGAATGAGCTCACAGACGCCCATGATTGGCTGGTGATCGCTGTGAGTGACAGGGAAGTGAGTGTATGCCATCCCTCCCTCCCGTGAGAGCTCGGCCAATCAGCTCCCATGGACTCCCGGTCACGGACGGCTGTGGCATCAATCCGGTTTTGAACTTGCGATCTCCGGATTGATAGTCGTGCACCTTGTTGATGCGCCACTCGGGAGCCCACCGACTGTAATGCTAACACAGGAGGCTTTCATTTCATTTCATTTCACTTTCTAAATTGCTTTGTCCTTTATTAGGGTCCACATCATGTCACAGGGCCACAACACAGACACACAACCATTCACACTCACATTCCTACCTAGGGGCAATCAAGAATATCCATTTGGCCTGATATACATGTCTTTTGACTGTGGGAGGAAACCGGAGTACCCGGAGGAAACCCAAACAAGCATGGGGAGAACATGCAAATTCCACACAGACACGCCGTTGCTGGGCATGGGGTTCGAATCCAGGACCTTCTTGCTGTGGGTTGAAAGTGTTAACCACTACACCACCGTACCACATCACAGGAGACATAAAACCTCACCACACAGTGATTATACTTTTTATTTGATAAATAACAAAACTTTTTATGAACAAATCCCGGTGAATGAGTTGTTACCATAAAAACAGGAATGTATTAAAGTGCATTAGGACAAACTTGTGTTTTGACTTGCAGCTGGAACTACTGTCTGAGCCTTCCTGGTCAGAAAAATTAGCAACACCTTCTGACCAGTCGCATTTGGTACGAGAGGTTATTATATAATTTTTCAAAACAGATGTATTTAGGGCTGTTCCACAAGACATTTGCCTTCAGTAAAGAATATATATGGATGATATCAGATGATGGGTATGACACACCAATACATATTAATATCCTTTGGAAGGAATTGCCTGGTTATTTAAATGCTGCCGTACATACTAAGTCCTTCTTCCTTAAAGGTAAAAAAAAAAAAAACAACAAAAAACAAAAACAAATCACCTTTCACCCGTTTTAGATTTCGCTTGTCTTGCTTCACATTCATTTGATTATATTCCTAAAACAGTGATTTGAATAGACATACATGTCGTTGACTAACAAAGCAAATTCAGGTACTCAGCAGTCACCTCTGTAGCCGAGTAAAGGATTTAGACATTTTGTTTTTGCTACAAAATTGGGAAATAACACCACATTCTTCTCTAATTTTTTTACTTTAGGTGAGTACATATAATCCTTTTTTTTGTCTAGGTGATAAAGTTTGGAGGTATTTCCGCTTTAAGTTGGACCGTGGTTATCCCAAACTGCTTGCTATCCCTCCAAACACTGATGTTGACTTTTAATCCACACAAGACAAAGTGAGGCATCCAGACTATGTGGTTAACATAACACAATAAGCAGTAAAAATAATAAGTAAAAAGTAATAAAACGTACTTCCAGTTCAATATTTATTAACTGCGCAGACCATCCCTTTATATTTATAGTTTTATATTTATTTGCTGAAGGCGAGGTGGATATCGTTGAATAATAGCTCTTCAGTTATATCCACCAAGCCTGAGCCTGAGCTCTTTCTGGCATATTTTTACAAAGGTCACACTTGCTCCATAATGGCACTTTTTGAAACCCTTTCAAAGTTAGTTCTGTGAAAAGAAAGTTCTGATTGCAGCCATGTTCAAGAAAATAAATTGGAATTGGAATGTAGTGGAAAAAAAGGACTTCTTCTGTTCAAGCATCTTTACCTTAAACATTTAAAAGGCTTACCTGAGCCAATTTCTGTGCTTATAAATAGTTCATTTATTAGTTTGTTGACTGATTCATTTAGTGTGTTTGTTGGTCTTTCTTAGGGTTTGGAATACTGGCAGTGGGATGAACTGGGTTCCCCTGATGAATTAAAATAATGTCCTAAACACCGTTCCAGTCTCCTCCCTGGGTTGCTGTCCAATCCAGATGGAGTGCTCACCTGGTCACTAATGGTCATGTTTATGTTTTTAAAGGAGACCAGTACTGACGTGTGAGCCCCAGACACTTCACTGGGAAGGGTCACTAAGCATGAGAGATCGCTGAATGCAATGCAACCATTAACTCGTACACTACAGTACAGAAAACTGATTTAGAAAATTAAATATTTTAGGAGTATACACTGTATAATTGATGTGGCCATTTTACTGAATTTACATAACATGCCATTTATATGTAATCTTCCATTACTCACCCAAACATAATTTTAGACACAGGAATTCTGTGTTGGAGCATTAAGTGTAAGGACTGTTTGGTTTTAAAAGAACTGTTGCATATCCTGCTTTGAATTCCACGTTAATCAGTGCTTTAACTTCCAGCACAAGCTCAGTTGTTTTTGGTATACACAAGGCCACCGCAGACTGCAATCTCACAAGGTTTATAAGGGTTTAGGAAATAATATTTAGTATCTGTTTATTTCCTTATCATAATTTACAGTCTTAAAAAAACACTTGAACATTTTATCTAAGAGGGAAAAAGAAATGGAACTCACGACAGCTGATACATGAATAGCACTGTTTTATTTGGCTGTCAAACAAATTGTTGTAATAAAGTACATACGGTATATGAATACAATCCTTAGGGAACGCAGTTGTGTTTTTCCCCACTATCACCACTGTTGGGCCCTTGAGCAAGGCCCTTAACCTTCAACTGCTCAGTTGTATAAAAATGATAACTGTAAGTCGCTCTGGATAACAGCGTCTGCTAAATGCTGTAAATGTAAAATGTAAATGTAAATTTACCCAGTTCCCAAGAGAGAGGGAGGAAGAGAGCAAGGGAGAGAGAGAGAGAACAATAAAATACAGTCATAAAGCACCTTATCCACAGCTGAGATCACAGATATAATGTGTGCTGGTTTGATACTGAATGAGTACTAAGATCCTGTTAGAGTTAGGATGAGTGTGCTTTTTACCTTAATGCTGTGTTAATCCATACATTTGTACATCTTTAATCTTACATGCCACTTATCAATTTTTAATTCATTTAGTTATGTGCATTTGGATACCAAACAAAACAGAAAATAAAACAAAAGTATACATTCTGCTTTAATTTGAACTTGGCGGATAGACTCACAGGTATGACAGCACTGGGACTGGGATCTGACTTGCCCCAACTAAAAACATCTGGGAGGGGGTGGTTTTTACTCCTATGTAGTGCTGGGTGTGATACCGGTTTTAATTTCGAATACATGAGTATCTGAAGTAAATATAATCTTTTTTTGCTACTAAAAGAACTATGGGGCACAGAGGGGACCCGTATTACCTGTGTGTACCCTTGTTATTAATGGTTATAACTTGACAGCTTACTCTTGTCATGTATCCCCCACCCCCACCCCCTTTATTATTATTATTATTATTATTTTCTCAATGCAATGACTCAGTGCAAGTGCAGCAATTAAATTAGAGCCGTTTCACAGTCCTCTAGAGCACTGGGGATACATAAAATGAGGGTCATGGTTCCAAAATCTGTAAATATTATGTAAAATTTAATATGAATAAATACACAATAGTACAGAGTATGTTTTTAGATTCCTCCTTAAATTAAGTTTACTATGTAAAGCTGCTTTGTGACAATATCAATTGTAAAAAGCGCTATACAAATAAAACTGAATTGAATTGAACCTTCGGATAAAAAAATAATGAATAACAAAAAGTATCAGCTTATCTTGAAAATATACACGCAAGTTAAATTTTGAACAAATTTGTGTTTCCCACTTGAAAAATTCTCAGGATTCCAACTGAAATAATTTTCAAAGGAGGATGTTTGTTATGAAAATGTTTCCATTCAAAATAAGATAAGCATATGTCGTTTAACTACATCATGCATTGGTGGCAACATCCCCGATTTGTTCTGCACGCGGCAGATCTGAATACATGCGAGGAAGTGTCTGTCCAAGATGTCCACTCCAACTTTTCTATCTCTTGTGATAATAATGAATCTTTTTCATTCAGATGTACTTTTTATAAAGTACATCTAGATATGTAACTTTAGAGCAATACATGTTTGAAGCAGATTCTGAAATGTTGATTACACAAGCATGTGAATGTGTCCATCCAAAAGTGTCCACTCCAAAATCTAGGTTTATGCCATCAGTAAATTAACACAAAAGATATTTCTACCAATAAAAGCTCAGAAAAATATCCATTTGCGACATTTTATATACTATACATTTAGAATCTTACAGGCTGCTGATTTGGGTACAAGCCCACACTGAAAGTGTGTCAAAGGTTTGTCCACTCCAGACTCAAGTAATTTTGAAACCCAGATTATATATGTATAATATATAATTATTGGTATACTGACTGAATGAACAAACAATTATTTAATTACTCACATAATAAAATCGCAAAATTCCTTTATAATAACCTAATAACATAATTTGAAAATAATATTCAGTGAATAAAGTGTTTCAGGATTTTTAATCGCAGCTTACTGATATACACCAGCATTTGTCGGAGTGGACATTATTCAGACATCTCACAATGTTTGTGATATTTACAACTTGAATGTGGGCATGTTTATGATTTATTTTAATGACTACTAAAACCTGCATGTGCATGCATCTACTAATCTTACTTAGTTGCTTTCTCTTGCAAAATTTAATGTTCTTTTCATACTTTTGCAATTTCTTACTTTTGGTGAGGGTGTAAGGTGTGGGTTTTGTGTGTCTTTACAGGTGCATGGGGCTGCTGAGTTCTAAGCAAGAATAACTGGACTCTTACTACTATTGACAATGATAGTTTTTAAACAAAATTTTATTGTTTTGGACATGCATACCTTCAAAGGCCATAACTTTCACGAAAATAACGTTTTTTTTGACCCATCTGTGACTGACTGCTCTAAGAGACTGTGAAAATGCCCTTAAGCAATTTACTTGAAAAATCTTCCAAAAAAATCCACCACATGAAACAAGGTACTGGCCAACCAGGCAGAATTCAGGCAATCAGCATTCAGATTGACAGAGACAAAACTATGAATGAAAACTAGGACAAGAACAAGGTCAAAACCAGGTATCAGAAAACTAGACGAGACGCTTGGGAGACACTCACGCAAAGTATGTCTGGCTACAACCTGTGAGGTGGGATGTGGGCGAAGTGAGATGTCACACACTTACCATTAATGGGGGACATGACATATAAGGCTTATAGTTAGTGTTAGGGTGTAGCCTACAGTTCTCCTTACATGCTTGTATGGAGGCAAGGTTTCCTGTCCAAACCTGCATTCCTGCAGGTCAGGCTCACATATACAGCACATATGCTTTTAAAGACAGACTGGAAAATATGATATAGATAGAACTATAGATCTTTAACTTTTGTATTGAAAAGGAGGTTGTTGGCACATCTTTGTTTTTTTTTTCCAAGTTTTTTTTTTTTACTACATTAAAAATTGTTTACATTCTCCAGCTGTTTAATGCATACTGATTCCTTCATACTATATAGTGTTGTTTTTACGGGCCAAGCAATCCTATTAAGGCTTTTATTATATACACAATGAAATGTAAAATATTTGATATTATTTGCACCCCTGATTTATGGTATATACGACGATATACTGTAAAACTGACAGAATCTTAACAAATACCTTGATGCAAATTTTTGGTCATATTGCGCAGCACTACTCACTTACAGATGGGAGCAGACACTTAGATATCAAGCCTCCAGGACAAAGAAAGGCTATGTAGATTAACAGCTGTGTAATGGATGTAGGGTCGTGCTTATACGGCACTGCCTTCATATTTACTGCTTTATCCTGGGCAGGATCACTGTGGTTTAAATCACTTATTTTCTTTATATTTTGAGGAAACAGAACCAATTAAGCTCATTAATTGCTCACTGTGGGTTGACACGTACAAAAAGAAATGTGGAGCCAAGCAGAATTAATTTGTTTTATATCTGACGCTTTTAAAGCTGAATGCACATTAGCCGTCTGTTACTTATTGCTAAACGGGTTACGTTAAGGTTACGCTATGAGAATATTAGTGGTTTCAGCAATTATGTACCCAGAAGTCCTGAGAAGATCCAGTGTTCGGTGTTTAGTAGGCTTCATAGATGTTTTCTTATTTAACACACTCACAGTCTCTATGAAACACTAATCCAGTCTGTTAACTTCAGCTGCCACTGAACCCTCTTCTTAAGGGTTTGTATGTGCATCTTTCGAAGTTCATTCACACCCTGATCACTGCCGGTGAGGAAGTCGTGAGAGGCACGAGAGATCCTGTCTCAAAGTCAAAGTCGATAATGGTGTGGTAGATGGTGCTCAGACTGCTCTCAGACGAACCCGTGCTCATCTGCCTCTCACGCAGGTTCGCCAGGTAGCTCTGGGACCAAGAAAATGCAGCATTAAAATATTAAATAGGGAAATAAAATCTTAACGTTGTACTATACAGTTTTGTATTCTTCACAGTATTATCATTGTTTATTCATGAAATGCTACTGAAGTTACATATGTAGTCCATAACTAGTAACTTTACCGTCTTGTGTTATACTGTTCATGTTTTTTCACTACAGTAGTACAGGGATGTAATACCATTAACATTTTTTTATTCATACCCTGTAATACTTTTAACATTTTTTTTTACATTAGTATTTTATCATATTTAGGTTTAAGAGGTAAAAAAAAAAAAAGAACAGTAAGGTAGATTTGATTAGCAACTTTGTTTTAGGTACATATATAGTACTGAATATTATAGCAATAATGTAATTCACCACCAGAGGGCAGTAGAAGAATATGATATGTAAAACTAACTTGTTCAAAGGTGTTGAGAAAGAATTCAATTTACAAGCAAATCTGTTTGCAGTGACCTGAAAGGCAACACAAAACTAAAAGGCAAAACATATCATGCAAATGTTAAAATGTTTCTGGCGGGGTGAAGGGGTGAAGGCCCAGGAGTTAATTTGCTGTCAAAATAAATAGTCCATAAGAACAAAGTAATGAATCTTATTTAATTTTGTAAACCTGTAACTTGACGTTCTGATGTAATATTTCAAAACTATATCAAAACATTTTGTACATTTTATCTCCACATCAGATTACAGATTAGTATTGTTCATACTTAGTGACGCCCCTCAGCTCACCCCAGGATTTCTTCCCCTCTTCAGCCCTCAACACATTATAGACGTGTGCTGTTTCAGTCAAAACCCCAATAAATTTAATTGTGTTAAATTCTGGAAATTGCAAATAAGATTAGGATTTATAGATGTAAAATGAGGGCTGTACTTGCAAGATTTAAGTAATATTTTGGTTGAACTTAGACAAATATGAATTTGGATATGGATGTGTGGTTTATAACATGATCTTGTTGTTTATGAACAATGACTTTTAACAGTCAAATCACTACATAGTTCTAAAAAAGTTCATTCTGTGAGTGTGAAATTAGATGTTGATTACCGGAGCGAGCACATCTCCTGCATATCGTTTGAGAAGTGGAGGTCTGCGGCGATATTTTCCCTCTGGCAGCCGACGTGCATCCATCTGTCTGATCTTCATCAACTGGAGCTGCTTTTGTTTTCCACTCACTATTACTTCCACAGAGAGAGGATGAGAAAAGAGGTTAAAGTGCGCAGGTAGGCTGCATAAGATCACTTACCACAATACATCTCACTCATTCACTCTGTGAATCAAATATTTAATCAGACAGTCACTTACACTTCACAGGTAAGAGCTTCTCCACAAGGGGGAGCAAACAATCAAACATATTAAAACACACGAACAATTCATTTTAACTCACATTAGCCTGACAGTGAAAGTGTACACCTATTTATTTATGCACGGCATGTCTGATCTAACTCACAGTTGAATTAATCATACAAGTGCTTGCAACCAAGGTTTTTGACACATTATAAATACAATTTTTTTTAACCCTCATTAAAAGGTCTAACATTATTCATTCATTCATTCATTCATTCATTCCTTCAGCTGACTCTTGGCGCCTCTATCATAGAGTTTTATTGGCAATATTTTTACAGTATAGGCTGCCAGGTCTTTCCCTGATCATCCTACTTACTCAGGCTTGGGGCTGGCATGCACCTGTGCTGCCACACTTAAGTTCACACCTAGGAGGGATTGGGAATAGCCAATTAGCCAATGTGCATATCTTACAACTGTGGGAGGAAACTGGAGCACGCGAAGGAAAACAAGGAGTACACACACAAATTAGACACAGAAAGAACCATCTTGCTGTGAGGCAAGAGTGCTAATATGCCACCATGTCCTCCAACATTATAGTTTGACTTTATTAACACATCGATCTTAAATGTAGGGAAAACATCCCCACTAGAACAAAGTTTCAGTTATTATATAAAAATAATCGGTCAGACAGGTCAGGTACACAGACAGGTCAGATCCATATCCCTGTCTGTGTACATTTCTTGTTAAGATGAGCACAATGAATGTATGAGTGGTACCTCACATGTATAGCACATTTTTTCCTTGCTAAATGAGATGATGGCACTTGTTGAAAGTTAATTTAAATTAAAACTTTGTATTAAAATCTGTCTGTGTGCAAAATCCTAGACCGATAGCTGATATTTTAATGATTGTATGGGTGGTAATATAAAAACTGAATTTCAGAATGATGATGTCATCACTACTCAAGTTAACATGGAGGAGTATGGCTTTAAACATAATTTATTTCAGTATTTCAGGTGTTTGTGCTTAACTATTTTAATCCTGGAGCATATATAGTTTCCCACGCAGTGGTTTTAATCTAAGCCTTCTGACACCTCCAACACAAATCTGTTAATAAATGACATGAATATATCAAAATCCTATACTTGTCCATGTGAATTTGGGAATCTATGACATAATCATTCTAAGACTCAGTTTAAAAAATAACTGCTCATAAAGTCATTAAAACAAAAGCTATTAGCCTAAGGTTTTGCACACCTAAATAAATGAATCTAAACCTTTAAACCTCCTATTTTAATCTTAACCTCCCTGAGTGAGTGATTTGCGAAGGCGGTGTACACCTCGAACAGCTCACCAATCCATTGCAAGGCCAAATTCTCTCACTAGTCTCTCTCATTTACTCTCTATTTAATTTAATTTAAAAAAAGAAGAAAAATGCTGCATGTTGTGTTACAGAGTAACCTCAAAGTCCCTCGTCCATACAAGGACCTGTGTTGTTGCCATAGAAACATAACTGTATTAAACAGGCACAAACCTTATAAACCTGTGGTTTGCCATGCAGCCAAAATACTGTCTAAACTGTGTTGTTATAGAAAAGTAAATAATATATTCTGCAAAATTAGCTTTGAGAGTTTTTGAATTTGACAATTATGGCAGTACACAGGTCCTGCGATGGCCTGGCTAGCTGTCCAGGGTGTACCCTGCCCTCGCCCAGAGCCGGCTGAGATGGGTGCCAGCCTCCCCGTGACCCTAATTAAAGGGCTTAGAAAATGAATGAATAAATGGTAGTACACAGTGTAGGCATGGGTGATAAAACAATAGTGATGTACACTTGTTCATAAACAGCCTATCATTCCCTGATAATGGCACATGCTTCAAATGACACACAAACAGCCAATCAGGTGTGTTTTGGTTGCACCGCCAACATGAGGCACAACAAATGTATCATGATAACTGCTTTCATTTCATTTATTATCGCTAATTATTGATATGTTTCAGTAATTATCCTGTTTTCACCTTACTTTGAATTGACACACCTTAATTTTATCAAACAATGCCTACTGTCATGGTGTTTCTCTGACGTAAACTTTACCTTAGTGAATCATTTTATCAAAAAGTCTGAAGAAAGAGAACGTCCTGTGAGTAATCGATAAATAATAATGAACATGATGTACTGTGTAACTGTACCGTGCTGTTCTGGAATGATTATCCAAATAGCCAACCAGATTAGTGAAGACGTACATGACTGTGCGTGTTATTGTCAGTGTTACCATGACAGCATGGAGCACATGAGCACAGGAAGCACTTATAGCATGAAATGAAAACAGTTGTCATTGAATAATAAATTATTTATTTTACTTTATTAAAATAAAGTTCCTTATTATTCTACTTACATGTAATGAATAGTTTCCCAAATTAAACAAAGTCAGACCGGTGGAAAAAGAAACAATTCCCCAATAATTTACCTGCAATTACATCTTGCTTCACTCCAGTATTAATTTAATAAGATCTTCATTAATGCATTCAAGCAAGTCAAACACATACACTAATCCAGATTTAACAAGATACATTCAATCATTCATTTGCCAAACCACTTTATCCTACTAGGGTTACTGGGAGGCTAGAGCCTATCTCAGCCAACTCTGGGTGAAGATGGGGTACACCTTGAACAGCTTACCAGTCTATCGCAGTGCCAACACACACACCCAACTCACACTCTCACCTAGAATAGCCAGTTAGCCTAAAGTGCATGCTTTCGGATTGTGGGAGGAAACCGGAGTAACTGGAGGAAACCCACTTGAGCATGAGTAAAACATGCAAACTCCACACAGAAACGCCCTTGCAGAGCCTTGAACACAACCCAGGACCTTCATGCTGTGAGGCGGACGTGCTAACCACTACGCCATTAGCAAGATACAGTAACTTGCAAAACAATGATATGGCTGCCATCTGCTTACCTTCACTGTGTGACATTCCTTTGGCAGTGAATTTACGCTGCACTAGGATTCCCATTGCTGCTACCACGGGCCAGATGCCCAACATCCCCCAGCTGTACCAGCACAGCACCTTCTCTTGGTTCTTCTGCAGCCCCACATATACCCTCCACACCAGCATAGTTGTCTCCATGCAGTAATCCATACATGTTATAATGATGGCAGCACCAAGTGTTGCTGTCGCCAACATAGTCATGCTTTTCTGCCAGCAAAGCGTCAGCACAGCAAAGAATATGCTGATTCCTAGTACAGTTCCTGCAGGCACCCATACAGGACTGAGGATGGGGTAATACTGGCCTACTGCTAGCACAGCGGTGAAGGAAAAGAGTAGGCCCAGGTGGAAACCAGTGAGGAATAGACCCACACAGCGCACCAGTATGCTCACCAGTCCGCCCAGTAAGCCAATGCCTAGAGAGATGCCTGCCCGTGTCTCTGCGTCCAGCGGCGCATCCAACAGCTGCTCCCGGAGACATAGCAGATAGCCTATGCCAGTCCCGAATGCCAGCCCAGACAGGAACATCACTAATTTAAAACAGCGGTACCCTGGAAACAAGAAAGGGAATTGTCATGGAAGGTATCCTACCAATGACTTGACACTAACTACTAATTACACATAAAGATGCAATATTAGGAGTCATTAGACAAACAAAGCTACTTAACACCAGTTTCTAATGAAATCTACATAAGAATTTATGTTGGAACAATTGGATTTTCTTATAAATTATCACAGATCACTGTATTAGCTAGAAATTTACTTTCAAATTGAATACTTTAAGATTCTGATCACATAGTCAGTATTTTCTGGCCACATATTTTTTGCATAGAGATAAGCCTTGTTATCTCATGTAAATAAAATATTCTTTGTTCTGTCTGTCTGTGATTAAGAAAAATATTTTGTGACAGAGTAAAAAAACACTGCAAATTCCCCCTCCTTCAGCTACTGTTTAAAAATCCCAGAGAAGAACGCCAGAAAACAGGAAGCATGCTCTATAAAAAAAGTCAAGGCCTACAATGGGCGGTAGTCAGCACGGAGCATGTAAGGAAATCAAACATGCCTTTCAACTTGGTTAATTTTTTGTGTTGACAAGCAGCACCTGAAGACATCCAAGATGAGTTAGTAATTACTACATAAAAATTATCAAACTGAAATTTGTACATAAAATAAATGGTTATATTTATTCAGTCACACACCATCGTTTTTGGATTATTACAAAACCCTCCAGCAGGTGTGGTGACATACTGTGAAGCAGTTTCCATCTCCCTGTGCTGGTTATAACTTTTACATTTATGGCACCAGGCACCCATATCCAGAATGACTCATATTTATCAACTGAGCAATTGAGGCTTAAAGTGTACCGGTATTGGTCATCCTTACAGCATAATTTGTGTGTATATAATAACTAAGCGATTCAGACACTTACTTTAACATAAATGACGTTAAAAAGCACAAAACTGGGTCATTTTATCCTATGGACTTCTAGCGGGGCTGAACCAATGGTTAACAGTCGTTTTCCCCCCAGAAGTTACTTGAACTCGTTGGGTAGGGTTGTCCAGTGAAAGTAAGGAAACAGATCTATTCAGCAAGCGACATTTTAGGTGATAAAAAAACATGTTCAAGAAGCAACAATGGCTAGCAATTTACCTATTTAAACCAGAGAGGGAGGAGTCTTGTGGAGACAGTGAGACGTCACATTCTAGTGACTCTGAAGACGAGAATGCTGCCAGGGAGGTCCGTAACGGTAAATCCAAAATGGCTTATGCAGGTAACGTTTTGCCAACTCAGCTTTCCTGTCGACAGTTGGTTTAGGAACACAATAGAAGTTTTCCGTGATTTCTGCGCTTGTTGTTTGTGCAGCTCAGCACTGGCCAATAATGTGTTATGATTCATGGGGTCAGTGACGTAGCCCAGCCAATCCAATGAGTTTGCGTCACTGCCAGGGCAAGGACTGATGTTACTGGAAGGAACCGCTTATGTCATACGTGATCGTTTTAAATGGATACTAGCAATAATTCACCTCAGGTACCCAAAATTCAGTGTGTTTGTTAGACTACGATCTACTGTGTTTTGAAAACATGCAACAACTACTTTACTTTGGTGCAGTTTATCGAAAGCTCTGCAAAATGTCCTGTTAATGATCCTTTTGAGACCCATCTTGAACTTTTCTCTTCGTTTGTTAACCAAGAAATGCCTGATATTTACTTTTCCTTTCAGACCACCAAGAGACAGCCATGACCTGTTATTTTCCATTATAATGGAACAACCTATCTTAGCTAACACTGGGCGAAGGCAGGGTACACTCTGAACAGCTCGCCAGACCATCGCAGGGCCAACGCACACACACAACGATTCACAGTCACACCTTCGGAACTGCCAATTAGCCAAAAGTGCATGTCTTTGGACTGTGGGCGGAAACCGGTGTACCTGGAGAAAACCCACACAAGCACGGGGAGAACATGCGAACTTCACACAGAAACGTCTGAGCCCGGGACTCAAACCCAGGACCTGTTGACAGCTTGATGATAGTGGGGCTTGAACCCCTGACCTTCAGATCAGTAATTCAGCAGCCTACTACCAGGCCACTGCCACAAATTAAATGTACACTTTGTACTTCGACAAAAATATCTTAAATTGTATATTTCAATTTCTGATCTATGAAGTAGAATGTCGCCACAGTGATGTTTTTCAGTCATAACACAGTAGAAGATCGTTGGCATAAAAAATGGCAAACCTTCTACATAGTGCAGAGGCTTCTGGGAAGGATGAGCTGGCTGCTTTAAACAGCAGCTGTGGTATGTGAAAGTGCATATTTTTGTTATCTGTTTAAATAAAATGGCAGGGCACTTCAGTTTTTGCTCTATCATTACAAACATCACTTTGTCAAACTGTCACACTCTTGTCTCATAATTACGATAATGGTGGGTTCTGGAATATATTCACTAACAGAATGTCGATTTTATTTTGGCAAAAACTGAAAATGAGCAGTATTGTAACTATTCAGCCATGGCACAACAAAAACAAACAAACAAACAAGCAAATAAACAACAACGACTATATATATATATATATATGGTTATGTGTGTGTGTGTGTGTATAAATTACAAGTAACAAGTAGGCCATGTAGAAGTGACACTTTTTAAGGTAAAATTTTAACAGATACAGTACATTCATAGATACTTATAGTTTACAAAATAGAAACACAATAATTAGCAAATTTTCTTCCAAAAAATTGATTTTCAGATAAATTCTACTTAAAATAATAGTATTATTTGTAAGTGTTATATTAAGTGTATAATTAAGTAGATACACAAACGGATAAACAATCAAACAAACAGTAGTAAAATTAAATTGCTGTATTTTTATACATTTCGCATATTTATTGATATATTATTTAAATTTTTCTATACACAATTAATGTTTTGCTATTCACCTACTTATACACACTATCGGTCAAGGGTTTATTCATTCATTTTCATTCATTTTCTGAACCGCTTAATCCTAATTAGAGTTGCTGGTAGGCTGGCGCCCATCTCAGCCGACTCTGGGCGAGGTCAAAGTAGACCCTGTACAGCTCGCCAGACCATCGCAGGGCAAAGACATGCTAACGGCAACACAATGGCCAACTCTTTACGAACGACAGCAATGGTCGGTCAAAGGTTTTAGAACACAGTTTTTTAATTCATTTTTCATTTTATTCATAGCTATCTTAGTTTGCAGTGTTATTCTTTTCAAATAATTTCACTGAACATGTTTCTAAATTCTGATGGATGAAAGCATATTTTGGGATCTACCACCTAATGGAAAACTGAGTTACTTTATAAAATCAATGAGGAAATTACACAGTGTCAATAACTTCAGCTCAGGTTCACTTTTATTCCCCAGGATTGCCATCACTGTTATTACCTCAGTACATACTCACCACAGAAGCAATAGACAATCCCTATTATAAAGCACACGGTGCAAGCTACTGCAGGAATGACTTCATATTTCTTCCGGACCTCCAGAGCACAGCTGGGTGTTGACGCTGGTGTGGGCATCACTGCCTCTGTCACCAACATAGAGAGGTCTGTCATCCTGGCTTAAGAGTTCACAGTCTGCCCCCAAAATGGAGAATTAGCCTCTCATGGGAAATGTGTACATATCATCTTTGCACATCTCAACAGGAAATGCATTTTTATACAATTTGTGTACAATTCTTTGTGGAAGTGTTCGTCTGGAGATCCAAAGTACCTAAAAACGAAAAGGAGAAAGTCATCATTCAGACATGATTTTCCGTTACTCTCAGGATACTAACAGGTTTTAGTAGGGAAGTCTGACACAAATATTTCAATCATGAGCCAAAAACCCAAAGAAGAGTGACTAAAAGAATAAATATTTCCTGTTTCTACAAGTCTTTTCAAACTACTGTAAGCTTTTCATGAATGGATTTCCTGTGCATGTTCATACCCTTATATACCAACAGAGTGAAAAGCCTGGAAAGAGAGAGAAATTCCAACCATTCAGGAGATTTCATTAGAATTTATTTAATTCTTTGTTGTGCTCTACTCAACTCTGGGGGGAAAAACCCCCCCCCACAATAGTTATGAGCTCTGGAAACACCTGTAACCCTTCTCCACTCTCTCATGTTTCCTGTCTGGCGAGGCTGAGGGAAGCAGGATTCCTGCCCCTCCTTCTGCCATCATCTCTGTCTGACTGTATAGTCTCCACTAGCTTTCTTCTCCAAAACACAGGATGCAGGTTGAGGAAGTGAGCTCTGCTTGAATGTCTCATTGTTCTGCACATATGGCTATCTGCTTTACTTTTACAAGCTTCAGTGATGCCAAGAAACAGCTCCAGTTATTTATAATGTACTTTCTAAAACCATAAAAACATTTTTTATTTTTTAGAGAAAACCATTCCTTTCTGAAATTAGTTTCATTTATTTATTTATTATTTTGTAAAAATTATCATGTTTGACAGTTAATATTACTTTACTCAGGTGCATCAACAGAATGTTCATCAACAGTCTATCAAGAGCAGAATGATGGAAATGTCTGTCATTATTAACCATCAGTGTTGACATTAATTATGATTAATATTTCAAAATAATTCCTTTTAGCAAGATTCAAGACTCCTCTACTCCACATCAGGGTTCTGTATCACCCTGTCATAATTTAAGCTTGCTGTACAGTATACTTTACTTTGAAAGGTGCCTCTAATGAGGATTTTTCTGTTAGCATGGACAAAAGATGTACTTCACAATAATAATGAAAACAGAAATTAAAACTAATTGTAGCTGAAAAAGAGTTCAAGTATTTATCTTCAATTAGTGTATACTACATGGCTATCTGATTGGTCTGCTATCAGGGGATTAAAAACAGTATCCCAAATAGATCACAATGCCATAAACTCAGTTATTCACAGGCACTTGCAGCAGGCAGCGTCGTCATTATTTTGCTTTTAAATGGAAAGACAATCTGCTTTAAAATAGAAAAATAAACTGTTTGATTTTTTTAATGGTTTATTTTTAAAAACATTTTTAATCACGACGGACACATGAGCTCTGCCTGCACGTACGAGCAGGTGCATAACAGTTCTATAATGGTGTCTCTTAAACTTTCTTTAGGAGTTTTAATGTACACTAAGTACAAACATAAAGAAAAGCAAACAAAAATTTGATTTTACATTTTTTAATATTTAAAAAATTAATAATTAACCAAATTAGTTGCAAAATGCTCCTCCAGTTGTTTCTTTTTAGTACCACTTACTTTTACAACCTTTTGTTGCCCTATCCCAACTTTTTGGAGACATGTTGCTGAAATCAAATTCAAAATGAGCTAATATTTTTCATCAAATGCAGCAGTAAAATTTCTCATGTTTTTTTATGTTCAGTTGTAAATAGAGTATTGATAGAGTATTCCAGATCAAAATACAAGTATATATTTAAGTATAAAATATAAGTACTGGATCATTTTACATTTTAGCCTGATAGATGATGGAACAAAAACCTAGTAAGTGGAAATTTGGGTCCATCTCAAAATTTGACCAAAATTTGGCCTGCTAAGTTTTTCTAGATCAAGGTAGGTTTGCAAATCAGTGCAATTTACACTTTTCATTTTAACAGTGCAACAACTTTTTTGGAATTGGTTTGTATATACTACACAGAAACACAAGTGAACTGCACTTGATATGATTTTTAAACTCATTCAAAATTATATTTCACATGGAAACATAAGAAAAACAAAACTAAAATTCTGATGATGCATTTTTTCATTTTAAAGGTGATGATGATGACGCCACCTGCTTCAACTGACAGTGACAAATTGTGAGGGTTCATTAAAGCATTATCCACTCCGGATAATGTTTTTAAATCCCCTGATGGTTGACCAATCAGTTTGAAGTGTTAGATCTAGGACACTTTTTGCCGCATTTTTCACAAAAATCCAGCGATAAAATTGAGGCGTTGTGCCCCTAACATATTAGTTCTCTATTATGTGCATGCAAAACGGCCACTGAAGGCTCAGTAATAAAGGCACAGTCGCGTGCACTCAGTTTAGTGTGGAAGTGAGTAAAAACATAACATGCACAATTTGTAACACATGTAAGGCCAAGGCACCCCCATGAAAACTTTCAGATCAACACACTATAACGGATTTTAGAGATGAGCAGAC
>JBCNYH010000015.1:10903489-10914526 GCA_039654325.1 Tandanus tandanus
GCTATGGCATCAACCCGGATTCGAACTTGCGATCTCTGGGTTGATAGTCGCGCACCTTGTCGATGCGCCACCCGGGACCCCACATTGATACTACAATGTTAGTATACATCAGAGAACATCGGACATCGGAAAAATTACACATGCATCCACTGCTTATTGGATTTATTAAATCAGTAGTGCAGTAGTTCCAAAATGTCTTGCGTCTTACTGTCACAGCTATCTATCCTTGTATAAACATGCTGATAAGCAAATTTCAAACATCATGAATTGTAGTACTAAAATGTCTGGTTGTACCATACGCAAGATATACGATCCACTGTGGCCAATAAACTTTGTCCATCAAAAACTGTACAACAAAAACAGCTACACCTCACGATATAGTGTACTGTATCATAAACCTGTTGTCAGCAGGGCCTGACTGCTTCTGATAAACTAATCTACAACAGATTCAGCATAGCTTCACTAGCGTCGTTAATCCCATTCTTTGCTTATAAAATGAAAAACAGCCCAGTGTAAGCATATGTTCTTTTTCAAACACTTGTGTACGTCATGGAACTTAGTGTGTGCCAAAAGTTTTAAATATGCATGTATAAATGGTTGGTTGGTATACTGATGAACTTATGCACAGTGTGCCTACATCCACAGACATAGAGACAATAGTTCTGTAATGATTATATCAGATTATTTTGGGGTACTACTTCAGCTATGTTTTAATAATCTTTTTTTAATTTTTATTTATTTTTTTAAAGCAGGCACTTCATGTAGACTGAGAAAATGACAAATTGTACACAGAACAGTTGTACACAGAAAACATCGGGAGAAACACTGGCTGAGCACAGTAGGCCTTAAATGGTCAGGACTGGCAGCTTTCTTCATATTTCTTCTTTGGATGACATATTTAATCACTTCTTCTGTAAGTAATACAGAGGGTGTCAGAGAGTGAAAGTCAGAAGACATGGAGCTAATAAAGAATCTAAATAATTAAATTATTCATTGAAGTCATTACATTTGGTGCTCATCAGCAGGATAAAACCACCAAAACGGAGCACGGTGCTTCTTTTATCATTTGTTTTCTTTACGCTTAATTCACTTCTAATCCATTTCATTGTAGCAGATCTCTTGAGTTTTCTCTTCAGTGGCTCCACTGTGCATTGAGGCAAGTACCAACCTTTGTTTTTCCAAATCTGATTCATTTCCTTCCGCTCTATGACTGTTCTCAATGAAACCTTGTAAAAAGCCTTAGAACACAGCATACACAGTCACTCTTCTCAGGTTCATCAGTCCTAATTCAAGAGCACTCGTATCAATTTTAATATTAATAATTAACCTTTCAACAAGCTCCACTCTCAATTTGCTAGCTTTTTTTTTTGCAGTCACTTTTCTTTGTATCACTGACTAATTCTACTTTATATCCTCCTCAGAAAAGAGGAGGACTTGTTCAGCTTGTTTATTAGCATCACAATGGTAGGATAATGGGGGAGCTAAAAGAGGCTGTTGCTACGAGACGGCTGACGGGGACTGTCACCAGGGCGGAGGTTTATCTCGTGTTCAACGGCCAAGGCGCGGGTGGAGAAGGACATTCTGGCCTTCTCCAACTGGAGATGAGTGAGGCATTTGGGCTTTTAGTCACTGAGGGCCTCTACTCTCTTGAATCTATTTACCCACAGCAGTGAGCTGCAAGAAGATACTTGAGCACATACTTAAGCCTTTGTTTCACATAAGACAGGATTTACTCTTATACACTACAGAGACCTGGACATCCATGAGCTGAATGCATCTACAAGGAGAAAATTGACTTATGCAAAATGAATTCAGCATTGTACAAGTTAGTTTAAGTAAATGAAAATCAAATAATATTCAATCATTTTAAAATGTAAGTTGAAGATTTATGTTTGTAACATCTAATGAAACAATATATCTAAGTAGCCAAAATATTAGGACGTTCTACTGCATGTTACACCCCTAATGGGAACCTGATCTCAAAATGTATTAAATTTTAAACAGGTGTGGGTGTAATAAAACAAAATGATTAGCACTGGCCCTGCCAAATATAAATGTATTATTATTAATATTCCATAACTACTGTATTATGATTGATTTATTAAATACAGTGAAATCAATTAGAATGATATATAGTTAAAAGTGGAAGGGATGAAAGAGAACTTAATGGGTTCTGAGATGAGCACATGTAGAAGATGGGTTTACAAAAGGGGCTTAAGGGTTTTGCCAAGTTTCCAGTCTTTTGCTTCAGGCATGTCTCAACAGGGTCTCCCTGCCGTGCCTGAAAGATGCTGGATAATCTATCAGATAATCTCAATGGAATTTTTATTTTAGCAATATTTAATAAGAACATTTAAAAACCTAACTAGAATTAATGAATTAAAAAAAAAAGCCATTTTAATCTTTTATTTGCAAAATTGTAATTTTACAATATGAAATGGTAGATGCATTTGTCAGTCATCATTATCATTATTAGTCTGGCAGGCTGGTGACTTGATTCGATGAAATGTGATTAGATTTCAGATATCACTTTCTAAGACATCATTTGTTGCAGTATGTAAGTAAGTAAAACTGTGAATGGTTGACCAAAATATTTTTATTTATATAATTGAAACAATGTATCGATGCATGCTCAATAATCCTAGTTAGAAAATGCCAGAATATTAAATTCAGTTCATCTGGATAAAAAGATTTAAGTGGGTGAAATATTTCATCACTCATCCGAACGACTTTGTCAGTCTCAGCTGACTGCAGCTTTCCCTAATCTTATAAACAGTACAGTTACTTAATGATTGAGACCAGCAGCACTGCATAACAGTGAGCCCAGAGATCAGTCTCTAGGTTTTGCTCAGCATTGCTGTCCATCATTTCAGCCAGTGAAACTTCATATAGTTGGATGAAGGACATCATATGTATGTATACCGCTGTAGTTTGTACATTTATGCTACCATTTACCAGGTTTTTATACCCATACTAAACCTGTTTAGCACTCTATATAAACATTTAATTGAGCTGTTAGATCTACTGCTTACATGATTTATAATTTAAATGGGAATTTTGTGTTATTTAAAAATGTAATGATGCTAAAATAGATAAAAAGATATTCATACCTTGTAAGGATTCAGCTGTTACCCATTAATACATCTAGTTTAATAGTGGAAGAATCAGCATTATTTGATAGGTTTACAGATTACACTCATAGCTCGAGAATGCCGAAGGCCTGACAGTGCAATTCATGAGGTTTGAGAAAATCTAGGTGCTTTAATATCTAGGTTATTTTGTCCCACTTCCACTTAGTTTTGGATGAAATAGCTTCCCATACTGAGTGCACAAGGATGCTGCACGGGTTATTACTTCTCGAACTGTGAAACACATTAAAGTGTCATATTATTAAATAAAGTTTTGTGGGCTGCCAGGTTAAAAATGACGGCACTGTTTACTGTGGTGTGTGTGTATATGCCGACTTGCTATTAACCAGAAACTGCAATTCCTCCACTATTTTCTTCCATGTTATGTTCTTTTGGTGTGGTTATGAAAACAGCTGGAGGACACATCATACAAACAAGGCTTCTGCTGTCATTGCTCACCATGCTTTCCTTCTTTGTTGGAATCCCAAACATTTAATTATGCATGTTTTGCCTCCATCTAGGTGCATTTGGGTTTGGAGCCAGTGTTGCACTGATCACTCATTTCATGGTGCTTCCCATTGGTTGGGTAGTTGATGTAGGTCATAGCAGCAGTCACATTGTGAGACAGAAATCCCAAATTTCTGATGCTGTCAGAAATTTGTTTTGGGCTATCTCTGAACTGCTTTCACAGTCTGACATAGGACCATTGTTTTGTAGCCATGACCAAAGATATATCCACAAATCTTACAGGTCTTTTTTTATTCGTCTGGGACTGTCTCACATGCCTTTTTCCAATATTCTCACAGTGTATACCATGCATTACAAAAGAACTGATACTCCTCGTATGAACACTATCATCTTACAGATCTTGACCATATCAATATCGTTTTTTTCTTTGATCGACATAGTGGATCATCTACTATACAATGAATGAATTGTTTCTTTAGAACAAGTGCATTGACTAACAATTATTCGTCAAAGGCCATGAGAGAGGCAGGTCAGGTTAGTTCAGAATGCTATAAGGTGAGCTAAGCACTGTGTAGCTAAAAGAGTCTTTTTATACTATGTGGAATAATAAAAAAACCCAACTAAAATAATATTTAATGGTTTATTTTTCCATTCCCCTCAAATTGATTACATTGAAGATTCTGCCCGCTCTAAGTGACCATAACAAACTGTGAGTGTACATAATTTTGTTTCAAGCGTTATCCAATAGGGATAATGTTTTTGAATGCCTCAAATAGCAGACTAATCAGATTTTTACAATTTTCATACTCTGTATAAACCACTGCTTTGACTTACAAATGGCAATACTGTCCAAACTGCTTTCATGAAGTATTAATTAACAGTTTCGGAGGAATCTGATTTAAAGCACACAAGAGTGATGTTTTATAAGAGAACATAGTGAAATAGCAAGGAATAGGTTAATAAGGTTAATAATAACTATAAGTTAGAGCACTGAAACACGTTATAAGCCTGAGACAAAATGATGTTTGGTCTTTATCAACAGGTTAATCT
The DNA here is from genome assembly GCA_039654325.1 of Tandanus tandanus. Classification (NCBI taxonomy): domain Eukaryota; kingdom Metazoa; phylum Chordata; class Actinopteri; order Siluriformes; family Plotosidae; genus Tandanus; species Tandanus tandanus. The sequence goes on from JBCNYH010000015.1 coordinate 10,908,136, forward strand.
TCTACTTAAAAGAGGCTTACCAGAACAGAAGCTTGATAAATCAATATGCATTTACAGGCAAGTCTGTGCTATTCTCCATAACTAGTCCATTTAGACACAGTGTAAATAAGGAAAAGGGACATTTAATAGTGTCATAAATGCATTGATCCTAATGTAAAGTCAATAAGTAAATGGCTGTAAATGTGTGCCTACATTTTGCTCAGGATCTCACGTGTGTGATTCAAGTTATTTGTGTATCTGTATTAAGGGAACTGATAGCATGAGCTTATTGTATTATCACAAAATGATAGTTTGATTGAGATACTAATTGCAGTAATAGACATCTGGAAACACATTGAGCTCCACACTGATTCCTGGCAACACATTACACTTGCTATTTGTTGATTCATTTTGTCAACCCAGATTCTTTTCATGTGGACGCTCATAGGGGAAATGGAGAACTGAAGCAGCCGTGAGCGCTGTAGTGTATACCAAAATCATGGTGCAGTTTTCAAATAGAACACAGAAATAGACAGCCAATGATGTTTTATAAAAACAGAAATGGGAACAAACTCACACACTACTGGGCCAATGTGTGTGTATAACTATTGATGAGGAGTCAATATGTAAGGAATAAAACACTGTGGGTGTGTTTTTATAGAAAAATTAGCAACAGCAGGATGGTAGAATATAGCCCAACACAAAGTGGATTTACTGTTTCTACCATCAGATTCAGAACACCACTTCTCTGACTGCTTCTCTTATAGCATTTGCAGAATGTTATTTTTTTAAATTAACATCTTTTGTAATTTCTGCTCTCATTTATTGTTGCAGAAAATTCACTAGACAAGTTAGTTCCTGTAATTGCTTTTATCATAGCAGCATTTATTCCCTCATAATTTTTTTCTTCCTCTTTTGAAGTTAGTAAGATAAAAAAATTGAGAAAAAAATAAATCAGAAATACAAATATTAATTGTATTCCTCTGTTAAATAACACATATCACTGGATAACACTTTTTTCTGTTTATTTGTAACCTTAGCTAACATGGAGTAATGCTTTTTTAAAAAATGCTAGTATGTTAGCAGTGTTAGGACACGCTGTCATAGAAAATTAATCAGTACCTTCTGATCAGACAGATTTGTGCATAAACAGTGTCGTGGTATAATGATGATGATAATAATAATAATAATAATAATAATAATAATAATAATAATAATAATAATAATAATAATACTGTCATGAGAGGGCTGAGGATTAGTAAAATCACACACGCGTTCCATGACAAGGTAATAAACTTTGTTTACCTATAACAATGACTGCTTTACACAGAATACTGATGTGCTTGTCAAGAAAAAAGTCATGAAAGTAGGACACAGATAAATATTAAATAAAATCACACAGGGACAATGTGGTGTATGTGACAGCTTACACAAACTGTCTATTGTATTGAAGCCTACATAAAGGATTAATGTGCAGATCATAGAAGTACTGTTATATAGTTACATATAGTATGCTGGAACATACATGAAAAATGAAACTTGGTGAACTCATCCAAATTAATACCCATACAGTGCCATGAAAAAGTCTATACTCCTTCCCGATCTGAAGAATAAGAGCATGTCCACCTCTGAGTGGCTGAAAAACAAATTGCGACTTTGGGGTGGGTTAAATCCCATTGAAATGCTGTGGCAGGACCTACCAAGGGCAGTTCATAGTGGGGAAATCATAAATGAAAACAATTTTGTGATAAAATGTGGGCCAAACAAACACTGATCTTCTGCTGCTGAAAGCATTTGATTGCAGTTGTTGCTGCTGAAGGTGGCACAGGGGTAATTACTTTTGCACATGGGTAATATAGGTGTTGATGAGCTTTTGCCCTTCAATGAATCACTGTGTATTGCACTAATACATTGTTTGGAGATCAGAAATAATTACGTTTTATGAATAAAAAAAACAAAAAAAACCAGGACATCAGAAAAGGGGGCAAATACTTTGTCATGGTGCTGTTTATATGGTATATGTACAAAGTGTATATTCTAGGACATTATTGGATGTATGCATATTTAGATTATCATGGACACCTGTTTTGAGTTTACACATTGTTCAGTTGTGTTAAATAAGCAGCTACCTTTCAAGTGCTCCCTCTTTGCTTTTTTCTTTTTCTTTTAAAAAGGTTACAGGTGAGACAGGTGATACAAAATTCAGGGGAATCCAATAAGTTCCTGAATAAAATTCAAGTATTCAAAATAAATAAACAATAAATTGGAATAAATACTTTAATTATGTATTCAAGTAGCTGCAAAGCATCATGCACCTACTTATTTTCACTCATTAGCACCTATGTATCGTGGAAAATTTCCAGAATTAAGGAACGTCAGTACTGATATTTCTGCGGCCTGTCTTGTATTGGCATTCTTGCTTGGCAGAGAAAGGATGGCCAGATGGAATAGTCTGCCAACAACATGTTGGAAAACAAGCTAGGGTCCCTTATACTTCAGAGCATTTCCTGGCCACATGTTCTAGCTTGTCTTGAACTATGAAGAAATTTGCATACAGACTTTGAATAAAGAGAATTTGCTTTGAATGTGATGAAGGTGATCAGTATTTCCATTTGTATAGTACTGATTTGTGAGCTGAACATTTCATATTTGATTACCTTTAGAAATCAAAGAAAACATGACACACCAAATACCAAAGACATGTCATTAAACCGATGAGCCAACATTTATATTGCATTTAGATGCTTTTATTTAGAGCAACTTAAAAAAGCTGTAACCTATTAACAGTTAATACTTGGTTTTAAGTAATGAGTTTTGAGTCTTTGCATGAAGACAGCCTGTGACCCAACAGTTTACACAGCAATGGGAAGTTAGTTTCATCACCTATATGCCAGCAAAAAGAAGAGTCCCCCTTGTGTCTTGAGGCAATGTGGTACCAGAGCAGGGATCGATAAGGGATTGTAAATAGGTGGGGGCTGAATGACATGGGTCTGCACAAAAACTTATGTGACATCTGAGGAGAAGAAAGGTCAGATCCACCAAATGTTATAAAGGAGATACCTGCATGACCAAGTAATGTTATCATCAAGAGTGCAGAATGATAGCTGGCAGTTATTTGGGGCATTCATCAGACGTCCTTTTCCAGACCAACTTATAGAAGTACCTTGTAGTGTCTATCAAAAGCAGATAGCTTATACACTGAGAGACATTGGGTTCAGCTGAGGAGCACTAGAGAACCAGAGGGCATGTGATACAGAGAGAGCTGTGATAAATGCTTTATGGTAAGAGGGGCTGGCCCTTTTGGCTTTGTATCAGTGCTTTACATTAAGTTATTTAAATTAGGTTGTGCAGCTGCATTATAGATAAGTTACAGACGTTGAATGTCACATAGAGACAAAACTGAGTCGCAATCTATAGTTGAAATGACAAGCAACTGTTCAATGAGCTGAATGGCTCTGTGGAAAAAAATATGACTTACTCTTGGTTATTGTAATGGAGGAACCTAAATGAGTGAGTCAATTTTGCAATTTGAGGACAGTTTATTCTCAATGACTGCTTCAATTGTGTGCAAAAAAAAGACAGATGGTGAGATCTAAGAGTTTATCCAGATAGATCACACAATCTTGACATGAGGATGCATCTCCACAGATGTTCTTCCCAGAACAACAGAGCCTTGCTGGGATTTAGGTGCAGCTGTTGGGTTGCCATCCATGATGAAATGTCTGGCAGACATGTTGAGATCCATGCAGATGTGTGTTGATTGAGGAAAGGATGTGTTGACTGTAATCAGCATAGCAGTGGTGTACAAACACATTTAATGATATGAACCTTACCATGAATATATAAAAGTATAGCTATAGATAGATAGAAGGGGGTATAGAAGGAAAACAAAAGAGGAACTAGCACTGAACTTTGTGGGACACCAGTGGAGAGTCTTCATAATTAGCTGTTCCCCTTTGTTGCAAAATCCTCCATTCCTCTCATTTCATGAGATTTTAATATGTGGCTGTGGAGAACCATAAGGCTGTGTATGTTCATTCTGCCAAAAGTGGTTTTGGCACTGGTGCATGGCAGTAGGCTTGGAGGTCAGCTGTCATTTTAACCCATTCTTAAGGTGTTGAGGTCAGGATTCTGTGTAGGCTACTCTAGTTATTCCATACCAACCTTGGCAAAACATGTCTCCACTGTGGTCAAGGCATTGTCATGAATTTATTATTATTTTTTTATATATATATATATATACATATACTGTATTAATCCCACAAGGGAAATTATTTTCTCTGCATTTAACCCATCCAAAGTGAGCACACACACACACAGAGCAGTTGGGGGTTAGGTGCCTTGCTCAAGGGCACTTCAGCCATGAAGGTGGAGGAAGGGAAGGTGGAGCTCACCCCCCCGCCACACATTTCTCCTGCTGGTTTGGGAATCGAACCAGCAACCTTTCGGTCCCAAACCCGCATCTTAACCATTAGGCCACGGCTGCCCCCAATTCAATTTAGAATGATTTACCAATTTGTTGATTCTCATTTGCACTGAAGGGCAATTCAAGACATTCTAGACGATTGTATGCTTTCAACTTTGTGGCAACATACTGTTGCTATGTTCAGGTTTCCAGATACTTTTGAGCATAATGTGTATATAGGTGCTCAGACTTGTTTGGATTTTGCTTCAGCCACTAACCGGAACTATTTTAGAGATTCCAATACATTCACAGTTTTGAGAGGTGGGATGAAACCAGAAAACCTAGAAGAGACCTATACAGATGAGAACATACAGGGAGAACATACAGAATGACAGACAAAAAGTAGCCCTGGTGTTAGGGTCCAACCAGATACCCTAGAGTTGTGAGGTGCAGTGCTACCTGTTGTACTATTTGGAGCATTCAACCAACACTTGTATCCATTTTCATGATTCTATCATGAAGTTGTATGAAAATATGTCAAGGTTAAGTTTAGAGAGCACATAAGACTTTGTCATATTACAATTTTATTTGCATAAAATCAAACAAAATCTAACCCAATTGCCTCCATCATTCAAAATGATCCAAATGTGTATAGTTTTTCAGCAGTGAAAAGAGCTGCAAAGATTCAGACTTGGCTATATCACCCTGGATAGACTGGCTAATCAATGCCAACCTAGTTACTATGATAGTCAACATTAATCATAGCACGCAATCCCACCAGACAGTTTGTGGTTTTGTTCCTAGCCTACCAAAAGAAGAACAGATCAGCTGTTTCAGAACAACTTAAGGGCTCTTCATCAACACAGTCACAGTGAGGTTCCTCTTCAATAAGCCCTTAGCGTTGGCACTGTCTCTGTTCTCACTCTGTATGCTAACACTACTGGACATTGTGCAAAAAAAAAAAAAAACGAAAAAAACCCCCCCCCACAAGCCAATGCATATTCATGAGATATGGTTGGGTGCAGTTGTCCAGCATACTCTCTCCACACTGAACAACAGCATGATGTAAAGGGCTGTTATTCTGACACATAGAGCTGCTCTCCTGTTCCTTAATTAGCATACTGCCTTCTCTGAGATCTGTGAACCTCGCAGTGCTACAGGAGTTTACTGCTCATTATCTCAGGTTTAAACAAGGTTCATGTGAAGTTATTTATTTTAAATTAAAGGAGCTGTGTCATTATTTTTTACCTAAATGCACTTTTCCAAAAGTTCTGTAAATACGCAATGAATATTCAAACCTGATATGGAGCGGGTGGAAGTGTAGTGCAACAAGGACTTTTTAAAATCTTGTTGGGCTGAACAGTTTTCAGAGATGTAAATTCTACTGCAAACTCCTACACTCACAAATGAGGGTAAATGGGCTGAGCAAATCGATAAAATTAATCAGTGCAGTGGACAGAAGGGACAAAGTGCTATCTGGTATCTTTATACTTTTTTATTATGTTGATTTTGCTGGATAGCTCTGTTTAATTCATACGGCCAATATAGACCCACATGTGCTGAGTTTCTGGCCAACTCAAGTGAAAAAAGCATAGTGATTACTGAGGTGAGGCCTCAGAATCAATGTGTCCTGCTCTTATCAATCTCTCATCCCATAACGCAGATGGATGGACAGAGCTCTCAGAAGAGCTGAGACCTGAAGTTTGACATTTAAATGCTCTGGTGGATCACAGCTGTGAGCTGGGCTGAAATACACAAGGTATCTCCTGAGTAGAGTGGATAGTGGTTATGGCAAAAAGGTGAATCTTAAATGCCAGGCTGATTCTTATCTTTTTTCCTACCTATAAGGTCATGGTAGTCATTCAGGTGGAAACGGTAGTCTGAATTCTTGCATGTTACTGATTCTGGAGTAAACACGTGGGGGGTGTTTACCCACACACACCCACCCACACACACACACACACACACACACACACACACACACACACACACACACACACACACACA
>JBCNYH010000015.1:10963618-10975031 GCA_039654325.1 Tandanus tandanus
ATAGTGTGCAGTGAAGATTATACACCACCACTTTATACATCAGATAAATTGAAAGGTGTGGCAATTTTTTTCTTTTTTTTTTGACTTTTGCATAGCATGAATGAACTTCAAGCCATATGGAATGGTTTAGCGAGTGAAGAAGTTAAAAAAGAATATGTGAACACTATGCCTGAAAGGTTAAATGCTGTAATCGAAGTAAAGGATGGCCACACTAAATATTGAAGACTGTTATTTTTGTTATTACTATATACTGTTGTTTGTTTATTCATTCTCATCAATATGATCCAATATTACATGAAATAAATACACGAATAGTACTTGGTTTCTGATTTATCTTCATTTTGTTAAGTTGTATAAGTGTACTGTATTTTTAAATTTCTTCACTCGGTAAACCGTTCCATATGGTTTGAAGTTAATTTATGCTATGCTAAAGTCAAAAAAATTACATTTGCGACACTTTTGAATTTTTCTGAAAAATTGGTATTTTCAGTGTTTTGTTTATTAGCCATATTTTTACCTCGATATACTTGTCGGAATGATTTTTTTTGGTTATCATTGCCTACAATAGCATTGTTCAATACATTTTCACCAAACAATTATAGAGAAGTTATTTTTTACTTATTGTTATTAGGAGCCCTTTTAGACAAAATTTGTGGTGATAATAATTGAGAATAATTGAGAATGCATTATCTATAATAACGCTTTGAAAATAGAAAAATAAAATCATATTTTAGTTTGCTTCTCTTTTGTTCCTGTATAGTATACTATTAATAACAATTATTCGCCTCAATCTTGGTGGATATTCAGATACAACATTTAATTATTCATTTATTTTTATACACATTCAGACAACTTTATTTATCCCATATGGCAATTCAGTTATGCAATCTACCCAAAAAATATACAAAAACAAGAAAATCACACATGAACTAACAAACATTGTGAAATGTGCCAGAGACAACTGATGATGACACTGACACCCTGTGTGACCTCGTGCATACTGACTCACACAAGGGTCAAGCAAGTAGGGATAACATCTAAACTGACTATTCAATAGTATCCACATTGCGTTCAGAAAATAATTGTTACATTATAACACCACACATCTAGTTTCCCAAAGTTTTTTCTTATTTCATGTTCTAAAAGCAAACATAGTCTCTATTAATGCTTATAAATAGTTACAGTGCCATTCATAAATATTCATCCCCCTTTATTGTTTCTACAGTGTGTACTTTTACAACCTAAATTGGATATGAAGTTATTTGGCTTAACATATCACAAATTTACACAAAACAAAGCATAATATTGCAGTGGGGTTAAACAATATAATTTGCAAAATTATTTCCAAAGAAAAGAATGGTTAAGTGTTCACCCCCACTATTATAAAACCTTTTTTCTGAATTTTTTCTGGTTCAATCAGATGCCATGTATTTAGTAGAATGGAGTGACCCTGTGTGCATCTATGATGCCAAGTGATTCTAATATAAATACACATGTATATGGATGACCCATAAGTTTATTAGCATTATGAAAGCTAAGAAGTTTCTGGACAACTCCTACTATCAATAAGTTCGTCCTACTATTAATAAGTTTTTGGTTATAATTTTTTATTCTGGAACAAGTCCATTAAATTCATTATTTATAATGACAAAATCACAACTCTGTCTAGAAGTCTGTTGGTGATTGGGCCATGAGGGAATCAGAGAAGCAACAAGAATAAATTTAGGAATTAATTCAGGAACTTATTTAAGGTTAAAACAACAGGGGTTAAAACACATGTGAACCCAACTTTTTTACACAGCTCCTTCCTTGTGTATTATTATGACCTATTTTGTGAATAATACCCAAATTAGTTCATTTAATTTCCGGGTTTCAACACTGCAGTTTTTTTTAAATTCAAGGTAATATCCTGTATATGTCATAAGAGAAATAGCCTGGAATGTTTTCTCTCCTTCTCTCTTCTCTTTGTCTCTTTACTGTGAGTCTTATCTTTGGGCAAATCAGGCAAAGTGAGTGTGGATAGACACCCTGCTGTCAGCGAAAGGCCAGTTTATTGGAAACTATATGTGAGCTGGACCCCTGCACCTCCCTGTCTCTGTTTATTAGTGTGATGGGGAGAAGAGAATGTAAGGAGATGAGGTGATGGGTGATTGGCACACTCTGTGATCTATTCTCACGATTCTTTCCCCTAGATATCGAAATGTGGTCTATTTCCAGTCATCTTGCTACACACACACTTTCAACTGATTTTCCCAGGTTTGGTCATAGCAATTTCCCCAAGCAGAGGAAGCATAAACTGCTTCTTTTTTGTTAGAACACTTTATCTCTTTTATATAAGATGTAGCTTATATGTATGTACACAGTTTTTTTAATATGTTAATAAAAACAATTCTGGTTTTTTTTTTGTGTGTGGGGATTTATGCACTGCATTACCTACTGAACATCTAATTTAAAACCGTATAGCTACAGATGTATAGCTACCTAGTAGATATGCTGTGAAGAAATCATTATTATTATTATTATTATTATTATTATTATTCATTCATTCATTCATTTTCTGAACTGCTTAATCCTAATTAGGGTCACGGGGAGGTTGGCGCCCATCTCGGCCGACTCTGGACGAGGGCAGAGCGCACCACCCTGGACAGCTCACCAGGCCATTGCAGAAACACGCTGACGGCAATGCAGCCTACTCTTTTCGAAAGTCAGCAATGGTTCTTTTACATGCCTCTCATGGCTGGCCTTCGATAACCCAGTTAGGTGCACTGGGGGGACAGCAGTGACAGCAGTGACTTAAACCCCCGACCTTCAGATCAGTAATCCAGCACCCTACCACCAGGCCACCACTGCCCCATATTATTATTATTATTATTATTATTATTATTATTATTATTATTATTATCATTTTTATTATTATGATGTTCATTTCAAACCTTTATTGTGCAACGGTTAGTGTTAAATATGAACTTGCCACTACCAAGAATGGAGTGTACCAGAGTGAAAAATCACCATAATTCACTTTAATAAAAAAGTCACCATTAAAATAAGATCTAGCAGTGTTTTCATATGACCTTTTTGAGTCAAATTTCATATCAAATAAACAGTTATGTGGTTAACATGTCAAATAGACTTCCATTTTCAGCTTTAGGTTAAAAATTCTGTCTTACTCTTTTCTGAAGAATATGGACCAGCCTGTGACAAATTTTGGGTCTCTGGTAAACAACAGTACAGCGAACATGACAAAAAAGAAGAAAATGGATTTCTCTGCAAACCTGGGAATGGAAAAAAGGGCAATAAACATAGAGATATGAAATCTAGTAGGATGTGTTTGTTCTACAGCAATATCACTAAGCAACACTTAAAACAATGAATGACATGATGGTGTGACATTTACACAACCACAAATAGAAACACATGGGTCTATTCAGGGCTTGAAAAAATCTAAATCTAAATCCTAAGTTGAGTTACCTACATTTTTATCCTGGAGATTAATGTTTCCAAACAACAAATTATAATTAGCTCATTTAATCCTGTATAGTCTGCATGTTTATGGAGAATTTAGAAAACAGTCATCAAACATACTGAAAATGTTTAGATGTTAAAATCTACATACTAAAATTGGTAAAGGAAAAGATAAGACTAAAACAAGTCAACATTTAGAATTTCACACTTGTACAGCCTATTTATCAAGCACTTAGTATTTGAGTTAAAATGAGATAATAAGGCCCTGCGATGGCCTGGCGAGCTGTCCAGGGTGTACTCTGCCCTCGCCCAGAGTCGCTGAGATGTGCGCCAGCCTCCCCACGACCCTAATTAGGATTAAGCGGTTCAGAAAATGAATGAATGAATGAATGAGATAATAAGCTCATGGGTGCAATGATTATATATATTGTATTATTGACTACACTGGCACAATATTAAAGAGAATTTGAATGCAAAAACACATCAGTCAGGTAGACTACTACTACTACTATTATTATTATTATTATTATTATTATTATTATTATTATTATTGTGGTTGTTGTTGTTGTTGTTGTTGTTATCATTATTATCATCATCATTATGATTATTATTATTATTATTATTATTATTATTATTATTATTATTATTACTATTATTATTATTATTATTATTGTGGTTGTTTTGTTGTTGTTGTTGTTATCATTATTATCATCATCATTATGATTATTATTATTATTATTATTATTTTGCAAATTAAAAGTGTTTTGGATAACAAAAGATTATGGCTTTAAGTTGTGGGCTACTGATCGGAAGTCATGAGTTCACAGCACCACAATGCACCAGTATATAGCAGTTTAGTCTCTTATGCAAGGCCCTTAACCTTCAACTACTCATTTGTGTGCTGCCTCAGATAAACTACTACTGATTTGGATAAAAGACAAATGAGATCAAAGTAAACAGAAGAATGTGTTTGTGCTCTTCCTTCTTCAACTGCAGGTTAACACAGACACTGCAATCAAACTACTTCTCTGTGCAGTGACTCACAAAATAATCCTAGTAGGCAGGGAGAAAAAAGTCCCAAAAAAATTTCACCCCAAAAACCCATGTATACATAGGGGGACAAGACAGCTTTTTACAGCAGTCCAAAAGCAAAGGTCTGGTGTGACAACTACCAAAGGATATTTCTACAGATAAAAATAAATAAAAATGAAATCATATATGCATTCGTTTTATCAATTTTCAACAAAGCACAGACCAAGTATGCATCTGAATACCTATACTTCTATTCTGCTAGTATGCAAAAAGCTCAGAATGGTCAAAGTTCACCTAGATTACCTAAGCACAAAAGAACCACTACAAGAAAAAAAAGGGGAAAGAAAGAAAAAGAAAAAAAAAGAAAAAAAAAAGAAAAAAAAAACATTTTGCTGCAGCATGGGGTCAAAAATTTTAATTTTTATGACTAAAGTATTGGCACCTCTGGATATTTAGCTAAATATAGTTTCAATTTTCATTTAGAAGCTTGTTGTCAATGCAGTGTATAAACTTGCACAAATTATCTTTTTAGGTGTTTTTGGCCTTTTATTTATTTATTTATTTTTGCTCTTTTTAATTTGTAGCATACCAACAGCTTAAGGAATTACATGTTGTTAGATAATAAAGTAATTGATTTTATAATACAGGGGCTACGCTAGAGGCCAAACATCGAGAAGCATCTATAAAAAAATTATTAGATTCCGTATAAATAGTGTAAACAAGAGTGTACAATTGATACACCTGAAGTGGGTGTTTAATAGTTACAATTACTCTATGCCTCCATACTTTTGGCCTATAGTGTATCCCTAAGCAAAAAAATTATGTTTTCTGTTTAGAATATTCCAGCATGCAGTCTCACGTCATGGGTCCCAGCCTTTTGTAGTCTTCATCAATGACCTGATACGCCTTTGCTTCAGCAGCTGCACGGTCATTGTGTTTGTTTATACACAGTCTAAATATACAAACATGCACAAGCACGCGCGCACACACACACACGCACGCATGCACGCACGCACACACACACACACACACACAGATTAACACAATAAATATAAAATAAATAATAAATTTAATAAATGAGTGCATTCATGAATGCATTTTGTGTGTGAATACATGCATTTGTGTATTTAACATTTATGACAGCAATGATGGCTGCAAGAACGGCTGCAAGAACGTGTGTGTGTGTGTGTGTGTGTGTGTGTGTGTGTGTGTGTGTGTGTTAGGGTTGACTGCACCTTGTGCTGAGTCCTCCATATAGGAAGGCAATCCAAATCCATGAGATGATAAGGAAGATGATCATTAGTGGGAAAGCGAAGATGAACCATGAACCAAAGTTGATCAAGTCACACTCTGGGAAATAGCTGCAAAATAGTTTGTCATTTATTTATTTGTTTGTTTATGTTTGTTTGCTTGCTCGTTTATAACATATAGTATTTCATCACATTAGGTAAGTAGGGAAGTACTAGCATTTATGGTTATTGAAAGTTAGGAGTACTCTGTTAAACTTCAGTTGTGTCGTGTTCAAACAAAGTCACACACTGTTTTATTTAGTTGGGCCGCCTTAAGCCTTGCTTAAAGTGCAAGATTGAAATTGCACTGATTCAACAAACTTAATCAGCATCACAACATTTATTTCCTTTCAGAGTTGGGTTCATTTTTCACCGAAATCTTGAGCTGATGATGAAAAAATCAAGCCATTCCTTAAAGTCTTCTCCAGCACATCCCAAAGACCTTCATTAGGGTTAAGATCAGGACTCTGTGGTACCAGTTAATGTGTGAAAATGATTCCTCGTGCTCCCTGAACCACTCTTACACTATTTGAGCCTCAATTTTATATCCCTCATCCATCAGGAAAGAAAAAGTCAATTGATAACCTAGTCATTCACTATATTCAGGCCATCAACTGACTCCTCGCTGGAGCCCATTTTGAGTTGCATCCCCATCTCCGGGTGAAGGCAGGGTACACCCTTAACAGTGCACCAGTCCATGACAGGGCCTACATATACACACAACCGTCAATCACACTCACATCTAGCGGCAATATGGAATACCTAATTAGCCTAATGTGCATGTCTTCAGGAGGAAACCGGAGTACCTGGAGGAAACCCACACAAGCACAGGGAAAACATGCAAACTCCACAGAAATGCGCCCTTGCTGGGCACAGGGACTTGAACCCAGGACCTTCTTACTGTGAGTTGGAAGTGCAAATCCATACCGTGCTGCCCCAGGCTGGAGGATTTGTAGAATTTCTGCATCTGAAATCAGATTTTTGTTGTCCTGTCCTCAGTGGTTTGTTTATTATAAAGAACCACTATAGAAAATAAAGAAAACCAGAGCTCCCTGAGGAATCCCATGCAAGAACATTCAAATTCCACACATCTCAAACCCAGGACTGACGAGCTGTTCAGAGCCTTTCGCTCAGAGTCAGCTGAGATTCGTTCTAGATCGCCGCGATATGTGACAAGGATAATGGATGAAGGAATGAATAATCTACTGGAGTGAGGGATTGCTGTCTACATTTCCTTACATGTCCTAACATGTTTTTCTAACCTGCAAATTATTAAAAAAAATCATTGACTAGCAAATCCTAAATAGGGAGCAACATGCTGCTTTAACAAAAATGTTTGAGCCAAACACAGAGACAGACAGACGGAAAACATTTTTCCAAAAAAAAAAATGTTTTCTACCTCACTCACAATATCTATTTTTCAATATTTAGCAACTTTCACCATTTAATGCATTCTTCCAAAATTTGCATTAAAACATGGATTTGGGAACAACAGCTTTGAGCTGGGCAACTAACATTCATCCATCCATTTATTCATTTTCTGAACAACTTAATCCTAAATGGGGTCGCAGGGTAGCTGGCGCCCATCTCAACCGACTCTGGGTGAGGGCACAGTACACCCTAGATAGCACGCCAGGCCATCGCAGGGCAACTATCATTTCATTCTAAAACACTAAAGTGAACTATCTATTTAAATAAGAAGAAACAAAGAGCCAAGACATATCGTATTCGATTATAAATGTCTGTTATTCTCTTGCGATTTCAGTAAGTGTGTGGTTAGTCAACAAATAGTTGCTAAGGTTGGTAATCACTGAGAACGGCCAGAGAAGGATTACAGTCTTCTTGAGCTGTTTCCAACTTAGTTATTCAAAAACAAGGTGAAAGTTCTTTCTGTATACTTTGTAATTCAGTCAATTAAAATCCAACAAATTTCATAAGGCTAGTTAGGCAATAACATGTCGCTTAATCCTAATTAGGGTCACGGAGAGGCTGGCGCCCAGCTTAGCTGACTTTGAGCGAAGGCGGGGCACATCCTAAACAACTAACCAGGTCAATGCAGGGCCAACACACATACAACCATGCACACTCACTCTAACATCTAGAGTCAATTTGAAACCGCCAGTCAGCCTACTGTGCATGTTTTTGGACTGTGGGAGGAAACCATACCCAGAGGAAACCCATGCAAGCACGGGAGAACATGCAAACACCACACAGAAATGCCTCGAGCCCGGGAATCAAACCTAGAACCTTCTTTCTGCGAGGTGAACGTGCTAACCACTGCATCACCATGCCACCACTACTTTAGATGTACAACTAATTATTTGATAAATAATTAGAGAAGTATCCTGCGATGGCCTGGTGAACTGCTGGGTGTACCCTGCCCTCACCCAGAGTCGGCTGACATGGGCGCCAGCCTCCCCACGACCCTAATTAGGATTAAGCGGCTTAGAAAATCAATGAATAAATGAATGAATTGGAGTTCTTCTTCCTTCCATTATTTTTTCAAACATGACAAATTAATATTCATCATATTTTTTTAAACATATTTTATGTATACCAAATATGTCAACATTAGCTAACATAGCTAGCAGGCCAGAGGATTCATGCATTCATTTGCCAAACCTTCTAATCCTATTAGTTTCGTGGGTATTTTGCAAAGTCATTTTTGTTGAACAGTAAATGTTATTAGGCAGTTAGTGTTGCGTGTTGTGTGGGAGGCAGGGTGGCTAAGTGGATGGATGTTGTGTTTATGCAGCAAAATGGTATAAATCTTCTCACACTAACCTCTTTAGCTGTCCAATGAGAATGAGATTGGGTGCAGTTCCAGTGAGGGTGGCTGTTCCCCCAATGCTGGCTGCATAGGGGATACAAATAAGAAATCCTTTCCAAACTTTCAGGTGGTATTCTGCCTCTTTCCTGTCCTCCTCCTGACTGGTCTGTACAATCTTCTCTATTACATCAGTCCTATAAAGTTATAAAGCCCATACCATTAAAACACATTGGACCCCCAGAGATAAAATCCACCCAGAGATAAATCATTGTGTTCCTTTGGCACCTGGCCATGGGTGGTTGTAGGACAGATTGATTGATGCTTGATGTCTGGTGATCAGTGTCAGACCAGAACAGCGTCAGAAGTTGATGAGATACTTCAAGGCAAGGATCAAATCACTCACTAGTGACTTTAGTGACCAAGTTACACTTTAGCCACAATCACTGATTACAATTCATGGCTTAACATTTACTGATGATTTTCATGTGAATATGTTATGAAATCTTAGTCATCATTCTCTAGACTTTATGGTGTTATACTAATAAAGCTTAATTCTCAGTAAATAAACTAGCTGGTATAAAAAAAAAAAAACACTGGGGCAAGAAAAGCATCACCCTCTTCAAATTTTTGGCTTTTTTAAAAAAGTACAGTAAAAGATATAATAGTAAAAGTTCAGGGGGAAAAATCCCCAGGTTAAGTTCTTTGGGAAACCACCTTTTGCTTTGATTACAGCCATGAGTCAGCTGTTTTACTTGTCTCCCAACATTGCTCATCTAAACTGTGCAATGTTTGCCCACACCTCATTACAGAACTGTTCAAGCTCAGTCAGATGGTTGGTGACTGCTGGTGGACTGCAATCTTCAAGTTATTCCACAGATTTTTAATAGGGTTTATGTGTGGATTCTAACAAGGCCACGGAAGGACCTTCACCTTTTTCTTCTTCAATCAGTGTATAGTCAACTAGTTTGATTTTGGGCTCATCCGACCACAACACCTTTTTCCATCTGGCGTCAGAAACTTCATGGTGCATTTTTGCAGAACTTGTGGAGTGGCTTGTTATATTGTTTTCACCTGCACGCAATGATTGTGTTTTGCAAAAAATTCATGTAAGAATTTTCAAAGTTTCTATGGCTCTTGGTGGCTTTTCTAACTAGTTTCCTCCTTGCCTGTCCCTCCAATTTGGAGAGATGACCAGATCTAAAAAGCTTCCTAGTACTACAAAACACTTTCCATATCTTGACTATAGGCTTTTATATGGATATTGCTCCTGGGTATAGATAAAACCTTTGAATTTTTGTTTGTGTCCAAACCCTAACTTGTGCCTGTCCACAACTTTATCCCTGAGGTCTTTTGCCAGTACCTTGCCACCCACAGTTGATTGTTTGCTTTCAGATACACTTCCTATGTTTATGCTGAAGTAATCAGAATGATTAAAATTGATACAGGTGGAAGCTGTGAAAACTTGATTAACCATCTCAGTGGTACTGTTTAATAAGTTGCATTGAGCAAATACAGCTAGATTTTGTGTGTGTGTGTGTGTGTGTGTGTGTGTGTGTGTGTGTGTGTGTGTGTGTGTGTCTTCATTTTAGGCTGCAATGCAACAAAATGTGATTATAAGTGGTTAAGGGTTAGATTCTTTTCTATACCCACTGTGGCTAAACTGGTTGATATGCATTACAGGTTTGCAGCAGTATTCTTTAGACATTCACCTGTCATCTGAGGTCAGTGTCTGTTTTCCAGAGAGCAGTACATGCAGCTTCACCTGCGACTCGACTGAAGAGAAAGAAAACAGTTTTTACACAGTATATCTGAAACACAGCATTCATAAAATCTTTTTCCTTTTTTTTAACATCCTCAAATGTGGTTTGGCTGGTTTTCAGTATTACATGTTTAAAGTATGGCATTCTTCTGCTTAAAGTCAGCCAGCCAACATGATGTCGCATG
This sequence comes from Tandanus tandanus, assembly GCA_039654325.1. Taxonomy (NCBI): domain Eukaryota; kingdom Metazoa; phylum Chordata; class Actinopteri; order Siluriformes; family Plotosidae; genus Tandanus; species Tandanus tandanus. The sequence continues at coordinate 10,974,116 of JBCNYH010000015.1, forward strand.
CAGAAATGGGACTGCAGTGTGTTAAGTGTCAGGTCCACTACATTATACATATTTATCTAGGATGAAATATGTTTTATATGAAACAACATGCTAAGAGAAATCTCTGAACCAAGCTCTAATCATTTTATCAGTCATAGCATAATAGTTTGAGTGAGATAATTACAGCTTTGGAAGGATGTATAACAGGAGAGCATACCTGTTTATATATAAAACATGCAGAAAAAAACAAGTCTATTATTCTGTATGTGCTGTCGTCATCATCTTTATGTTGAAGTGAGTACATCCATTGAAAATGATTTTCTTGGATTTTTAAGATAATTACAGAATGGATTGACCAATCAGACCAGACTTTAAGACAAAGAATAAAACACAAATGGGCATGCTGTTGAAGAAAAATAATCCACAACAATGGCATGGAAACTGGAGGACCCGGAGGAAACCCACACAAGCACAGGGAGAAATCAGAAAAGAAAAAGATAATTAAGTCCCACTGATCAATAAAAATCGAGCATTTAACAGCAGTGTAGTAAAAGCAACTGCATGAGTGATGAATACTATACACCATTTTAAAACAGACACGGACAGCTATTATATAACTGCACTCTCTTGTATACCATCAGGGTCATTTGTGATCTGTGACCTCTTCCTTAGTGTTTCCAGGTCTCCATACAGGCTTTCCAGAATGGCATTGGCAATGGGCAGCATCATGGCTGTTGTGGCAGAGTTACTTAACCACATGGAAAGGAAGGAGGATGTGATCATCATCCCCAAAATCAACCTAAAGAGAAACACACACACACACACACACACACACACACACACACACACACGCGCACACACACGCGCACGCACACACACACACACACACACACACACACACACACACACACACACACACACACACACACACACACAC
>JBCNYH010000015.1:11097243-11118415 GCA_039654325.1 Tandanus tandanus
ACACGCAAAAATGCACCAAGACGTTCAAAACCACGCAAAAACGCACCCTAACACTGAAAAACGCACAGAAACACACACACACACACACACACACACACACACACACACACACACACACACATGTATATGCTACAGTATGCGCTACAAATACACACTGATAACAATTGTTAAAGTTTCCTATTATATTTCACCTGGATTGATCTAACAAAGTTATTTCAAATGCTAATAAAATTATTTTTAGATATATACCTATGAATTTAAAATGAGGCCATTTAAACAAAAATGCCATGCGTTCCAAACATTTTAACTAATAGCAAATGATATTTATTTATATTTAACAAGGTCATATTTTACCTTAAAACAAATTATGGTTGAGTATGAGGTGAGTTGAGGTGTCTAAGGAGAGATGATTTATGAAAGATATAATTGTTGCTAAAGTAATAGTTTCAGTTTTTTTCAGTTTAATAAGCTTTATTAGCATGACCGTATACATGTACAGTATTGCCAAAGCGTTTCAAGAAACATATATGAACATATTTTAAACAATTTTAAATGACATTAACAATAAGTGAACTAATTGGTCCGAACATTAGGGGGAGAGGGAGAGAGAGAGAAAAAAATAGCAATAATAAATGAATAAAATAAAATAAAATAAATTATGGGAAAAAAAATAATTAATTAAAAAAAAAACAACAACAAAAAAAATAATAATAATAATTTAAAAAATAAATTAATAAATATATAAGATGAAAATATAAAAGAATTAAGCATTAATAACAACAGTATCAATCTTCTAGGCACTAAATAAAATAGTTTTCAATAATAATAATAAATAGATAAAAATAAATAGAAAAAATATATATATATATAATATATAATAGTTACCAAAGTAACTTAGTAGATAAACAAAACTGAAGTATTGTCATATGACCTTTTGAGTCCCACTTTAATAGTGTTCATGTAAAAAAGAGCACTCATTATCCAAAATTTTCTCATAAAGTTTATAGGAATGTTAAACGGGTCCCTGTGTAGTAAATTTAAAGTATTTGTAACTTTACCACAAACTGCTATGTAATTTTCCAGTGCAAATATAGGCCCAGTTATTAATAGTTTTTTTTTTCCCTGATGTATCATTATTTTTTTAATTGTGCTGATAGCATCGTGAAATGATTTGGCAATTGCTCAAGCAGGTTTTGATATGACTGCCAGCGCTTGTCATAACCGAGTCAAGGCCGTGTGCAAAATCCATCAGACGAGTGCCATTATGTCTACCTTGGCTTTGGATTGATAAAGTGCTACTGCAAATATAATTTGCATTCTCTCAAAGTATCAAGAGCCCAATTCCACAAAGCTAAAACACACACGTACATACATGCACTTGCTCCAGAGTCACTGCTCTGGGCTTTTTCTCCCAAAAGCACCACAATGGAAGCTCGTAAGCTCATAGATCAAAGTGATACTCTCTCCAGTGGCTTGTGATGATCTTGGAGATACTGTACGTCTGCGAACCCAGATTCTGGCCATTTCCGCTGGAAACGATCAACCGTTCTGCATTCAGCCATTTTTTATTCATGTTGTCATATTGTGAGCAGATGACTTCCAGACAGAGATAAGGTCAAAAAGTTACTTCATGAGGTCTGTAGCATCTATTTCTCAACTAGTCTTGGATCCATAAGTTCTCTATTTTCACTGAAAGATAAAGCAGTAATTTTGGTATGTTTGAAATGGGGTCCAAAACAGTAAGGGGAAGCTATCAGTCATTCTGCCTGCCTACATAATAACACATGTAGAAACTAAGCGGTTAGAGGCCTAGGCCCCTGCTATGATGCCTTACTTACATACATATTTACTTACTGAATTCTTCATTATTTAAGATGAAACAGTGGTGGTTTAACAGGGTAAAGCTCTGGATTACTAACCAGAGGATCAGGATTTTGAGTCCCAGCATTGTCCCTGCTTGCTCAGTGTATGCACTCCATGTTGGGGGGACGTAAAGACATTCCTGCAGATCACCAGTCCCAATTAAGTCATTTCAGGCCAGTAATGTCATTGTTTTGATCCTGGGCTTACAGGCTGTGTGCAGTTTCATATGTTTTCCCCATGTTTCTGCACACTTCATCTGAGTTTTCTAGTTTCCTCCCACCTCCTAGGAATGTACGTAACAATTACGTAGCCTGGATATGCTAAGTGAAAGCATGTATAGTGAGTTTTGAATGAATGGCATGCTATCCAGAGTGTACTCCTGCCTTCTGCTAGATCTGGATTCATTATTACCCAAAATAGGATAAAGTAATTACTGAAAGTGATGTACTACATTTACACGCTCTTATCCAGAGCAACTTACAGTTATCTTCTTGTTTTTTGTTTTTTTTTAATACAAGGGAGCAATTGAGGGTTAAGGGTTTCGCTCAAGGGCCCAACAGTGGCAGCTAGGTGCTGCTGGTTCTTGAACCCCAACCTTCAGTTCAGTAACCCTTAGCCTTAACCACTGAGCCACCCCTGCCAACATATACTTTATCAATCTACGTTATGAAGGTAGATTAAACTGAAGTTTCTGCCCTTAGACATCAGTGTGAGCATCCTAGGTAACTAGCTATTACCTCTTGCTCACAGCTACTAAAAGTGATACTGCTCAAGCTAGTTAATAAAGCTTGCTGAAGTCGTAGGTTAGCTAATTTTAAAAAGTAAAGCAAAGCAGACTGTTTGGCATGTTAAATTTTACTGTATTAATTTGATTGCTAGCTATGCTATCATTTACATTTACAGCATGTAGTAGACATCCTTATCTAGAACAATGTATAGAAGTACATTATTTACTAACAGGCTTAAACCCAGTGCTAACATAGCATGAAAGAAAGCACACAAGCCAACTGACTTTTTTGTTTTTAAGTGTTAATTCAAGTGCTTAAAATACATGTTGTAAGCTGTTATTAGAATTGCTAGCTTAATATTTAATTCTCAGTTAAAGTAGTAGTAATAATTTTTTTTTAAAAGGTACATGTTATATGCTTTTTTTAAAAGGGGGGCATATTATGCAAAGGTAAAATGGTTAAGCTGGTTTCTCTGGGTGACACTTGCTTATAAACTCGGCATAAATTACATTTGCATCACTATATCCATTTGGACCCTGTGATGATCTGGCGAGCTGTTTAAGATGTACCTCACCTTCACCCAGTCTTGGCTGAGATAGGCTCCAGCCTCCCCGAGACCCTAATAAGATTAAGCAGTTTGGTAAATGAGTGAGAGGGGGTATATCCATTTGCCTAACGAAAGAGAAATAGTTATCAGAGTATGTGCCATTAGTTTTACTCTGCTATCCAGCTTAGCGACACAACATGGTGCCATTTACAATGAGCCTTAAATACTCCCAGAATCCCCACAGCTTTACCAACTAAGAAAAAACTCTCCTTGTTTAGATTGACAGTCACCTACATGGCTGGCCCAGGGACTAACAGTAATTCACTGCAGAGTCACAGTTACCTGCTGGTTGTTGCTTTAGTATTATAGAAGCTTCACGCTCAGCAGTTCTTGTGTGGCCGGTCAGCATGGTGCTGAAATACTAGGATTTCTTCGAGTCTGCAGTAGTCAGAGCAGCCAGAGTCCACGCTGATCCCCTGGAGTGCAGGTTTGTTTGCAGAACTGGGGAAAGTTAAGTGTTGGGTAAATAAATATAGTGCAGATGTTAAAGCCTAGGTACATATGTGTGGAAACACAGAAACGGTGAAAACGTGAAAAAAAAAAAAGACAGGAAATGTTAAATTTATGTATATGCATGCGCAAGCTGGCATGCATGCAAGCAGTCAATTCTTGAGCTACCTCACACATACTGAAAGTTATAGCATTCATAAACCAAAGAGAGGCGATCAGGAGGGCAAGAACATGGGGGGGGGGGGGGGGGGGGTGGGAAAATGATTTTACGGTTTTTTTTCTTTCTTTCTTTCTCTCTCCCCCCCTCTCTCCCTCCCCCCTCTCTTGCTCTCTCTCTCTCTCTCTCTCTCTCTCTCTCTCTCTCTCTCTCTATCTAGCTTGTAAGATGTCACTAATGGGCTGCTTTGACAAACATGCCAGTGTCACTTCAAACCACAGAACTCTCAGCTGCACTAACAAACAAACCCCCACCCCCACCCACCCCCCATTACACACACAAACCCTAAGACATCCAATACTCATCTGTCCTTGCGTTTATACGAGTGACAGGAGTCAAAGGGCATTGTGGGTACAGTGATCCCCGTGATCATCAGTGATCGTAAATACCACATTAATCACATCTGAGAAGCCAGGGGCTACAGTACTTTCTCCTCTGCTTTACTGACAAGCTGAGAGATACACAGAGGAATACACAGGCTTCCTTAGCTATTATGTCTGTATGTTCTATTTAAGGCAATATTTTAGAGGCCTATGTATTTCCTCTTCAAAAAGAGAAGGAGACACTAATGAAGACAATAAGAAGATGCTTGCTAATGTACTGTAAACACATGCTTTATGATAATGCCTGGATTTACTAGAGTGTGTTTTGGAGGATACTGATCACGACAATCAGCAAAAACTGAAGAATATTATTCTCTCTGCTCTGTTTATTTATTTTTTTATTATTATTAATTTATTTATCTATTTATGGGGTGGGGAGACTGTAATAAGGTAGAGTAAGTTGAAAATTTTATTATGTAACCTGCCTTTACTGATCTAATCCATTTTTTTATTAAAATCTGCAGTGTACAATTGTTTTTATTTTACCACCAGAATTCCACTCAACTCACAGTTGTTCATTTGATATAAAATGTTTAAAAGAAAACTTATGGATTTTTTAAACCTGCGTCGTATTCTCCCATCTTTTCCCCATCTTCCCAGCCCCACTCTGATAATCAACTACAGGCACTGTAAGAGTGACGTGTCAGAGACTGGAAGAACAGAAAGATATAACACTGACTGTTAAAAAAATGTGTTTTCTTCAATTTTGTTTCAATTATTGAGGTAAATAGACTCATCTGTGTAGGGATCCTTTTCACGTTGTCAAACATTTAATACAACATTATGATCTTGTCAGTGGAGAAAACAAGTGATTTACTTTGCCATGGTTGTTTGCCTCATAGGGCTAGCTTTTAAAGCCATTTTGTAGTTGCTGGTTAGGGTTCTAAATGAAAGGGTAATTTTTTTATGTTTAAAAAAGAACATGCTGTTATAGGGAAATGATTAACAATGCGACCCAACATAAATTTTTATAACAGCACCAACCCCCCCCCCCCACACACACACACACACACACACACACACATTACCAGTTATAAACAATGTTTATAGATATAAACAATTCCTGTTATTATTAACATTACCAGTTATAAACAACTGTTTATTTACCTCTCTATATCTCTCTTGTGAAGATAAGCAAGATTAAAACAAAACAATAAAATAAAACCCTGCTTATTATAAACTCTAAATGTATAAAATCCTTTCTTCACTAGACTGTTACAATGTGCTGACCCTGAGACCCCGTCCATAAATGCTCAATAAAGAAGTATGTACAGAAAACTTTACCATATCAACAATTACACAATTTTGTTTAATAAAATATAGTGTTCTCTCTACTCTGTGTATTACTAGTCTTAGTTTATATAGTGCATAAACCACACAAGTGAATTAGATGCTACTATAGAAATGCTAAAATATATTTTTTTTAAATGTAAAAATTGCTGGCTGGAGTTAATATACAAGTAGGGCCGCATGGTGGCGTAATGGTTAGCAGTTGCACCTCACAGAAAGCAGGTCCAGGATTTGAGCACCGTGCCCGGTGATTTGTTCTCCTCATGCATGCATGGGTTTCCTTCAGGTGCTCTGTTTTTCCCCCCACACAGTACAGACATGCACATAAGGCTAATAGGATATTCTCGAATGGCTATTAGGTGTGAAGGTGAGGGTTAACGGCTGGGTGTCCATGTGTTTGCCCTGTGATGGTGTGGCGAGCTAACCAGTGTGTACCCAGAGTTGGCTAGGATGGACTCCAGCCTTCCCACAACCCTAATAAAGGATAAAGTGGTTTACAAAACTAAATTAAAATATACTAGCAGTTATATTCATTCATTTATCTCAGACTTGCTTACATCACATTTAAAACATCTGAAGGTGAAACAAGAATCTGTAAAGCAGTAAAAGCAGTTCATCAAGTGTGCAAACAATGGACTTAAATACTTAAATGAATACAACAAGACAAAGTGCCTTTCTATATACTGTCTGTAAAGGTAGAACCAATAAACTAAAAGCAAAAATGAAAGTGTTAGACTGATGTAGTTTTAACTGATTTTGGAAAGAAATAAGCAGGGAAAAGTCGAAACATGTTTATTACGACTAAAATATGTCACGCCTTTGTAGTAAACAAAGTGTGAAGCTGTGTAAACACACTATCAACCTTAAGTGTCATTAGTGTCATTCGGCTATTTATTGAGCTCAGCAGGGAGTCGAGCTACTACAAGCCTTACTGCTTTAGAGGCAGAGAAATGGAACAGAGAGAGAGAGAGAGAGAGAGAGAGAGAGAGAGAGAGAGAGCACAATGTGCTTGATACTTCTATATTACACCACATTAGGGGAGAGTGTAATGTGTCGAGTGAGAGGAACAGGTGTTGGTGTGTGTGTGTGTATCTCTGTATGCGGAGGGCTCACCGAACTAGACGGTGGGAATTTCCCCAGATTTACCCCCATCGCCATGTATGACCCTCTCACCACCCCTGGAAACACACCTCACTAAACACACACCTTTCCATGCTGGACTCATAAAGCCAACACCTCACCCATCCTCGGTGACTTCCGGAAGTGTGAGAGCGGGTCCTGACGGGGAGGGGAAGCTGAACAGCCACTAACATTCTTCACAGCTCAGTAATGATAATCCTGTTATACAAATAGCATTCTGTTATGCTTTATTTTGATTTGTAATGTACTGTTTTAAAACATGCCTTTCATACTGTATGCCTCTCATACTGTCGGTCACTATCGTATAATACAAGACAAATCTTTTTTATTTTTTTTTTAAACAGTATATAATGAAAATTAGGGATAAAAGAATGATCAGTGGTGTCATATCTAACGGCTGTGCATTAATGTGTTTCATAGCAAATCTGCTTTAAGTTAAACCACGCTCTGAGTGACCTGGGTCAAACAGTCTGTGATTAATCACTCTCACGGTGCATGCTGTGGCCATGTGTGTGTGAGTAAAAACATAATGTGTGTTCGGGACAACTCATTTTTCACCGCATTAGCAGAGGGCCCCTGGCATTTTTTTGCATGTTGAGAGGAAGTATAGGCAGTTAACCATGTATATGTGCATACATATGTGTGTGTGTGTGTGTGTGTGTGTGTGTGTGTGTGTGTGTGTGTGTGTTAAGGGGGAGGATTTTTTAGCTACCTATGATGCAAAGCGTTCCTTATGGATGCTACCATCAGCAGGCAGTTTGGTCAGCACACACAAGTGTAGTATATAAGCACAAAGGCAGGTTCTGTGTTCACAGATCAATGACCTCGACAGGTAAGGGTCAGTGACAGGATCTTTCTGGAAACTGGACAGGAAAAGGAAACCCATTCATGAGCTCTTCCCTCATATCTATATGACCCCATCAACCACATACGAGGATCTATTATTTAACCCTATAGATAAATAAACTTTAAAATAAGAACTCTGAATAATAATTCAAACTGGACACATGGTATGAGTCAGTCTGGTGCACATTACATGGCTCGAATGGAAGGGTGGACATTCTCAAATTTGGGAAGCAGCATTATTAAGTGGAACCAATGGAAAAGCTGCAAAGCAGGAAGTTGGTGTTACTGTTCATGCTGTGTGACTTTAATAGTGGAACACCAAGGTACTGTAAAAGCACACAGGGAAAGAAAAGGCTGTATGGCTTTAATAAAAGCATTTACAGGCCTGAATAGGTCACAATGCACAGTGATTTTACAGAACTGTAATCGTCCATTATCACAATCATGAACTCTGATGTAGACTAGTAAAAGCTTAAGGGGTGATCACACTAGAGGTGCAATAGAACAGCAACTGACGCAAATGGCAATTCGTGGCTGTTGCTTTTAATTCTCAAAATGCCCTAAAATGTGTCTGACAACATTCGAGGCATCGCATTTTGGTTGCATGGTTCGTGAACTCATCGCAAAAAATTTCAAACATGCTTGAAGTTTGTACAGTAGTCTCAAACTCTTCTCAAACAGTACGCACATGTCATGAGAAGGCTGCAAAGTTTTGCTTGCAAAAAATTTTTTTTTGTTCACAGGAAAAAGCAACAAGTTGGAGACTTTCATGCGGAAAGTTTTAGACTTGCTGGCAACCGCAATATTTCATATATTTTGTCTTCATTCATATTTTATTTGCATTTTCTTCTTGCTAATAAAACCCAAATAAATAGCGAATGGTTTGAGAATGAAAAGTGAACAAAAATGCGACTGATTTACAGCAGGAGATTTGCTTTTTTCACCAAACATTCACAAACCAATCGCAAATCAGTCGCAAATTATCACGTGACTTTCGTGCGATATACGTATTTAAACTGCACATGTGAAGTTGCAAAACATCTGGACACGAATTACAAAATTCGCCAAAAAAATCGCAAAAAGTTATCAATTCACATCAGTTGCTTTTCTATCGCACCTGTAGTGTGATCACCCCATAAGAATCTTAAGATCTTCACCTCATAATTGTTTTTGTGGGATCAAGATCTGGTGTGTCCTGATGTCATGTGATTTCTGGAGATGATGTCATATCATTAACTGGGTACCTTTTTTTCAGGCATATTAAACAAGTAATGTTTGCTAGGAAACAAATTAAAAGCCACCACAATTCAACCATCTAAATGTGTTACTTATTCTTTTTTAAATTCACACTTTCAATCCTTGCAAATTTGCATGAATGGATAAAGTGTTTTTTTATACTCACCAGGATGTCACTAGAGATTTACAGTATGGTTAAGAAATAATGCCTTTACTTGGGACGTATAGCTAATATGAAACCATGGCCCCAAAATATCTCTCTCTCTCTGGTCAGGGATACCCAGGTAGTTCTGACTCCACGCGTACCTGTCATCCATGTAATCAACTGGTGTTCTCCTTGTATTAAAGAGTCATCTGCTATTGTATACACATATGTGGTGCGTTGTCCTCCTCTTAAGCATTTTCTGAAGTAATATAACCTCTTCTCTTCATCTCCAAGAGTTGCTTGTGAGTCAGTCACAAACTTTCTCTCTCTCTCTCTCTCTGATGTATCAAATTGTTAGCTAGTTAATTTGAAAACAAGCAATGCTGTAATGAATCTACCTGAAAGAGAATGTAATTGTATTTTGCCCCATTGCAGCATAAGGAGGCAAAAAAATCCCGAAGAATAATAGATGGAGATTAGCAGTGGACTGTGTAGCATTTTTAGGGATTAGTTAACAAATCTTAACATTTGATAATTTTAACATATCCCCACTTTCACCACTGTTGGGCCCTTGGGCAAGGCCCTTAACCCTCAAATTCTCTGTATTCCCCAGTATCACCTACCAATAAAGAAGACTCTCTGCTATCAAAGTGAGGGGTGCCAATAATTTCAACATAACTTAGTTAGCACTTTTTTTTTTAAACTGCCAACACTTTTAGTTGAAATCAGATTTCTTAAATACATATCAAAAGTAACAAATTGACTCAGTAAGAGTAACAGTATTAAATGCTCCCCTGTATGCAAGAGACACAGTAATACAAGTATGATGGCATGTTTCAGGCAACTTTCATTTACCAAACAAACATCAGAGAGGAAACTTTGAGAAACTTATGGCAATTTGGCATTGTAAAATGATCTGGGGTGGCATTTAAGAGGGAATTACAGGGTCTTATATTTACAAGTCATTTGGGAGTGAGGATCACAGCAATAAAAAGAACCCGCAGCCTGCATCTGAACTCTGTCTTACTTTCCCCTTCACACAACCACAACCACACACAGGTCTCATATACAGAAAGCATGGCAGTATGACACGTCTGACCCCTGTAAAGATCAGAAGGGTAGAGTTATGCCACAGACTGCCACGTTCACAGACAATAACAGGTGTCTTCTTTGGGGCCCAAATGAACAAAGCGCTCACAGATGAATGAGTGACAAACAAAAGGAAAAATTTTGAAAGTGTAAAGTTGGCTGTGGTCTTTGTAGTGTGTTCAAGCAACAATTACAATAATTTTTTGTCCAGACACAGACAAAGTGAAGCGACACAGCCACTGCCACTAGTTCTAGATGGTGGCTTGGTGTGTTCCAGTCTTAAGGTGTTGGGCCATTTTGGCACAGATTCGACAAGTGTCTGGAACTGTACTAAAGGGATAAACACCATTCTTCCAAAGGATATCCCCTCAATTAGTGTTTTGATGATGGTGGTGGAGGAGAGCATTGTAATACTCTGGTCAAAAATCACCCGAGATATTCAGTTGGATTAACAGTGAAGGCCAAATATTATGAGAGTTCATTTCAATTCTTCAAAAAGAGCAGCAGGTGCAACCCAAAGCTCCCCACTTTAGCGTCTTTGTCTTTCACTCTCCGCCATGCACTCTGTCTGTGGATAAAGTAAAGGTCTCACGTGTCAAGGGTCTATTGAGGCTAGGGTTACTTCCAGACAGTCAACGAGCCACAGGAAGTCGTCTTACACGCGACGATTCTTTGTCCAGAAATTTACAGTTGATCAGGTGTGGGATGCTGGGGGCCTGGGCCCCCTCTCCACTTCCTGAAGTTTCTCATGGGGAGACACATAGCCAGGTCTGGACCCCAGGGGCCCATATGTTGCAGCAGGAAGGCTTTGTTATCTTCCTGGTCCAACCTACGAGATCTCCACTTGCAGTCCATTACCTTCTTCCTTGTTTTGGTCCAGAATGTACAACAATCAGGACCTTTATGTCTTTGGGTCAGAGCTACAGTATAGTGAACTTAGCATAGTGATTACACCACTAGATCCTGTAATGACAGATTTAATTTAGCTTACATAAAATATGTCACTTGTAGTCTCGCCAAGCAAAAATGTTATTACTGAGTCTTTAATGATTCTGTACCTTACTTTATTCTTCCTTTCACCTAATATTTCACAAAATAAAATCCTTACTTTCTCCACATTTTAGACACTACATCATTACATTTCTCTATAATAACCTATTTGCAAGGCCATAAGGTGACTTTTTAGCATCAGACAGCTCCAGAAGATCTATACTCCCAACAAACCTACACTTTAACAGATGTGACAGCAAGAATTAGGATAAATTGTAGATGATCTGTTCCTAGGGGAATGCTGTAGAGGGATTAAGAAGAATAAACACTGTTGACATTTCCTAGGCTCCTTAGTAAAAGGGGCACTAGCTAAAGTGTGAACTCACATGAGGTGATCAGTACTATTCCAGAAGTGAGTACACCACAAAACCAATGTGTTTGTTTGCAGCAGATATTATTTATTTGTTTGTTTTAACTGATTGAAGAATTTTGAAGAAGCTGTAATTCAACTTTTAATGGAGTATTTGTTTAGATGAGTAAAGAGTTTGATTACTGATTAGTGATGAAGGATATTCTACTTCTGATTATACACTTTATTAATCATTAGGTCATTAAGTATTTAATTTCCTAAAGGCAGTAGTATGCAGATGGGCAGCATGGTGGCGTCGTGATTAGCACTTCTGCCTCACAGCAAGAAGGTCCCTCCGAGCAAGAAGTTCGGAGGGACACCCTGGTGGAGGTCCGGAGTGTACCCTGCCTCCAACCAGTGTTGGCTGATACACGCGACAGCCTCCCTGCGACCATGGCTGGAATAAGCAGTATGACAATTCAGTAAATGGGACAGATAACCAGCAAGCAGGCGTATAAACAGATTTTAGAAATTGTAGGGGCCTCAGGCAAGAAGATGCAAGAGTCTGTCCTGTTTTTTTTGTTGTTGTTGATGATGTTTTTTTGTCTTTATTGGCAGTATGGTAACTGGATGACTTCATAGAGGATGACAGTCAGAAAGTATTAGTGTTAGTGTTATCACTGCCTGCTAGTAGTGGTGCTAGTTAAAGTGCCCGAACTGTTTACATTATTGTTATATCATATAGGCTACTGATTTCTTTACCAATACCTTTTATAAAATGTTGTTTTTTTATACCCTGTATATACTTTATGACCAAGTTATGAAGATAATGTGAACAATACAATGAATTCTACCAAGCTAATTAATTAACATTGCATTCTCCAACAATTAGCACCAACTGCTACTTAGCCACTTGCTTTTCAAATGATGATGGGCTAGCTTTGCATACTTTTTCTATTTACACTATGAAGTTGTTATCCTTAATAGTTGAATTGATTAAAATTTCTCGATCATAGATTTGCTTGCTAGCTTTTTGGATTCCAGACAAATATGATGTCATCATTTTGAAAAGCATCATAATTAAAAAAAAAAAGTCCCACATCCCACAATAAATTAAGCCCCCTTTAGGGAATTTCAAGGATATTATTGGACATTACGCAACAGATGTTCTGGAGAAGTGCTACACATTGAGATTTGATGTCCAGTAGCCTCACCTTTAGGTTCAAACACACTATTAGGATCAAAAATAAAAGGCAGTTTATCCAGAAGCATGAATTTGTCTTTGTATAAATAACAACAGAGGATTTTTTCCAAAGTAAATTATTAAAGTACTGGTAGAGTGTATATACAACACTTATGTGGAAAGTCACATTTAAGCATGTATTATTGTGTAAGTTGCTTGGAAGCATAAAAATGTAGCCAAGGGATTTACCAAGAGTGAACCCTCTTTTCATTTGCTGCAGGCTGTGGATTATTGCTTATTAAATCAGAAGGACAGATCTCTTCTGTTTCACCTATAATGCTTCCAGAATAAATCTGTTTGCTAATGTTTTGTAATGTAAACAGAGCTCAGAACTGTGTTTTACAAGTCTACTGTTCAGGTAATGCACAAACACCGTCCATCATGTAAAATTGAGTTCATGTACTCTTGGCTGCTAATCATAATATCTGGGCTTCAAGTTTCAGCACCACCAAACTGTTGGTCCCTAAACGCTGTACCAATCAGCAATAATGTTAACCACCTGACAGGTCTGCGGCTAGGCAGGCTCATGCATGACAAGCTTCAATGCATTATGTGTTCGCTCACCTTTCATCATAGCCAGAAATAACAGTCTCAGCAGTTTGTGCTACTGTAGCTCTTCTGAGATATCAGACCAGACCGATTAGCCCCCCAAATGCATCCATGAGCTCTTGCACCCAAAACACTCTTGCCAGTTCACTGGTTGTCTAAGCAATGCATTTGAAAGCTCTTCATGGGAAAATAAGATGGAAGTGGAAGAGGCCCTTCTTTAAGCTGAAAAAAAACCCCAAACATTCCTGTAAAAAAAACAGCAAACACTAGAGTGGCCAAATCAACAGTTTGGTACATTAAAAAAAAGGAATGCTCTGGTGAACTCAGCAACAGCAAAACACCTGGAAGACCCAAAGAAGACAACTAAAATGGATGATTGTTGAATTATTTCCTTTTCACAACATCTAACCATTTCAAAAACACTCTCAAGAAAGCTCATTTTGGTGATGTCAATGGGTTTCATACTTCAGGTGGTCATAAACTACAAAGGATTTGTTTCCCGTTATTAAAAATCTTGCTTATTTTTGTTACCTTGTCCAGTTACTTTTGGAGGGACCATGCAAAAAGGACTGCAATTCCAAAATGGTTAATGCAATTCACTGGCCAAACCGATTAAATCTATCAGGGCCTCGGGGAGGCTGTGCCCATCTCTGCCGACACTGGACGGAGGTAGGTTACATCCTGAACAGCTCACCAGACCATTGCAGGGCCTGGTTAATGCAATATTTTTTCTAAACCCCTAAAAATAAAGCAAAATAAAGTCTACACATATTGATGGCTTTATTTCAGATCCATGGTGATGGTGTACAGTTGCAAAATTACGAAAACTGTGTAGCTGTCCAAATATTTATGGACTTGTATAAGTGATAAATAAAGGCTTCTTCTTCTTCTCCACTTTGTGACATGGCATATTATTATAATGGAAGTGTCCATATAAATGTGGATAAACTGTATAACTATAGCCGTACAGGACTGGCTTCTAAACCTTCTTAAATACTGTATGTCCTGGGGCCTTCATGCCATTCAGGCAAACAGTGCTCACTCAAACATACTACCATGACCACCATACAGTATGGTTCCATTTTCACCATTCAAGCATTCCAGATTCAATGTTATTGTGGCCACTGAAGATGTGTTTCCATGTTTTTCACTACCATCCCTGGTTTCCACCATAGTTTTCGAGTAATTTGAGACAAATAATGCACTCTGAGGGCACGTTCTGCACACCAAGGTTAAATATAAGTAGTTTACTGTCCATCGATTTATTTGGACAATGCACACAACCTTTTCTTCAACTGGGTATTCATGTAACGCTCAGAATATCAGCAGTTTGGGAGATTTTACTTTAGACTATTTTACCATACTATGTATAAAGCAGTGACGTTTGGAGAGGCAAGAGCTTTACCAAAAAAGGGGGGTTTTACCCCCCCACACACACACACAAATACACGAACAGCAGTGATGCTAAGATACATCTCAGATTGTTACAAAAGATTAACAAAAGTACAAAAAGAATAACAAAAGTTCATTTTTCCAGCATTATGAACAAGTTACAGCCACAATATTACATAAAAGAAAAAAAATGAAGAAGGGAGTGTTGCATTAACTTGCAAATCTGCTTGTTGGCTGAAAAAGTGAAAGCTAATCACAACCAGGCCTTACTGGATGAAGCTAGGCTACAACACCTGCAAGAACATGCTATAGCATACATATTGAGATAGGCTGTTGCCTCATTTGGAGGAATGTGCACTAGGAGATTTTTATTAATGCTCAGGTTGCACATGCACATACCTCACTTGATGTCAGTACCAGTCAATAAAATCCCCTCGGGAGTAAATTCTGCCATGACAGCAGTTTAGGGTGGCCATGGTTTTAAGGCTTGGTACCTTAATAAAAGCATGTGACATGTCAGAGCAGGAACGTTCTATCAGCCAAGCAGGTAGTGCTTTGTCTGAATATTTATGGGTCTTCCCCTGCCAAACTACATTTTGAAAATTCACCTCTTAACCCACAAGATCCATCAGGTTGCAAGAGAAGTAAGGTACTTAAGTGCAGCTATTGAAATCCTTGATGGGGCAGCTTGGCCAAAAGAGGGTAAATGGGCCGTTGCCCAGGCATCAATAGCACGAATGTGGGCACGTCCATGCTACAAAGTAGCCTTGCAAGCCAGACTTTTAGCATTTGCCAATGTTTTGCAATTTTGCAGTGGCAAAGAACTGAGAAAGAATATCTTACCTTTTTTTAATCTTTCTTTTAAAAGTTGTGACCTTTCATTTTAGTTCAGGGACTGATTTATGTTTCACTGAAAATTTCATTGTTACACTGTTAAAAAAAAGCTTAGAGCCCTAGTAAGATTGCAACCTTCATGACTCTGAAGCTCATTGCCAGAAAAAAAATCTCAGATATCAGGTTTAACAGTACATTCAGAGTCAGTAAGGTTTCTCTTTTTACCCAATATAATGCTAACTGAACACTAATGCAGAAATCTTAGCTGTTTCATTTTATACCACAGTCATATTTAACTTATATCTGTTTACACTTCAATCTGCATGAATTATGTACAGTTTTGTTCACTGGCAGATGAACTTGCAGATAATGAATAAGTATAGCCAGTATGTTCTTCTGTTATGTGTACGATTGGTCATTAGCAAAGAGGTTCTCTGTGTAAATAGCAGCATGTATTTTGTTTTTTAGGAATGCACAATTATACAACTCTCCCAAACCTTCTGAATTACTGTCTGATTTGAGGCTAGTTGACATTTTCTGCTAAATGTTTAAAGGTGAATATTCCATAGCACAGACTGCCAGAAACAACAGAGCAGAAAGGCCGAGCCTGCAAAAACATTCGACTTATGCTTGAATTATCCATAATTTGTCTGCAGGATAAGCAGCAGGTTTACTGGGAAACAGATCAAGAACATTTGAATTTAGATTAAGGAGTCATTAGTTAAGCATAGATGAGATCTGAAAAACAATTAGGGTTCTTATATACACAAATTGTCAGCTAATCAAACCCAAAATCATCTGATGACATTTTTGGGACGATTTTATAAGTGACTGGGGATAAAGTTTATAAATACATTGATAATAAACGGTCTTATTTTAACCAGGCATCATTAATTATTCTGCATAAAAGTGCAACTACAGGATCAGTGCTTCTTTTTTTTTTTCCTTCCAGAAGGCCATACAGAGAGGTAACCTAAGGCCAAAAGGGCCAAAGGAAGAACCTTGAGTCGTGGAAAGATTCCTTTCACATGTGCTCATGTCCACTGCATTCTCCCACCCTCCCCACCCCACCCCACATCTTTCTGTCTCTCTCTCACACACACACACACACACACACACACACACACACACACACACCTGAGATTTTATTGGATACATCCTGTCATTAGGAACATATGTACCACCCAGGTGAAAAGGTCAGATGTCTTGAAATTACTGATATTTACAGTATCATTCTGTGGACCGGGTGTGGGGTGGGGGGACAGGATTTTTCCAGTGTTTTTTTTTTAACTATTAAGGTATTATTAGATTGGTGGTATGTTCCTTTTTTTATTAGTTATTGTAGTGGACAGTCAAAAAATTATCAAACATACCGAATGAAATTAATAGTTGATAAGCTTGTACTCAGAAAAAAAATGATAGTATTATTCTTATCAAAGTATAAATTCTGGGAACATGCATAATTTAACAGCAATAAAATTACTTGCTTGTGAAAATGAGAAGTGTTCAATACCATGCTGTTCTTAGCATTCTGTATTTTTTTGTATCAGTTTTGTTTCTCACTGCACATTGTAAGTGTTTTGACATGCCTGGAGGGAAAATGTTCCCTTTTTTTTCAGAAGATGCCTGGACTAATACAGCACAACATTAAACATGTAATGATATCATATTTCCTGTTCACAGCACACCATCAGTATTCGTATCAATACTCCTTCACACACCTAATATTTGTCCTCAACAAATCTACAGACCATTTCTTTTGCAAACTAACAGCAGTCTGGGAATCTGGGGTCCAGCTTCCAAACCTGTCTATATATAGTAGTTTAACATCATCAGAATTGCAGTGTTCATTTTTTTCCCTATCCAATCCTGTCCTGTATGGTCTGGAACAGACAAGCACATAACAGAGTTCTCATGACATATGACCTCAGACATATCCTGCTCCAAAATGCAAACTTGGTGTATATGCTGCTGTGGCTCCTCTTGGCCTTCACACATGCTTGATGCTGAATACTTCTTTAGTTTTATGCATCTATACTTATGACTCACCTTCTGCTGTTCCAGACAGTTCCACGTGGCTACAGGGTAATTTTGTGCCGATTTAGATAGAGGTGTTGCTACACCATCTCAGGTTTTGTTGCATTGAACAATAGTGCATGAGTATATTCAGGAAAGTAAAATGAGATGTGAGACATGAAAGCAACTGGAAATTTTTCACATAAAATCGCCTTATATAGTCCTCACTGCATTCCAATTTTCATGGCTTTTTGAATGAGTCCACAGTGCTATTTCAGCATATCAGAAATACCAAATATTTCACCTGGCCAGCTATATCTGCTATCTCAATAAACCTATTCATGTTAAAGTGCTTAAAAAGTTAAAATATAAAATCAACCAAAGATAGTAATTTCAGCACAAGTTATGCAAAACTTTCTAGGTATGCACTTGAGGGCTCAAATCCACTCTTGTTAAATGTGTACCTGCTGCTGTAATCATAAAGATTGTATGTGCCCATCCAAAAACTCCAATTCACAACACACTCATATTGCACATCCTTTCATCATGTTATAGTATGCAGCTGTAGAGAAGCAATGATTTATAATCCCACTATCTGGGGTCACTCAGGATGTTCCCTTCTGTGTCTTATATCTCTCTAGATTTCTTCCTCATGTCTTCTCTGGACTGCACATTATGGACACAATTCTACATTCAGTTTTCTTTGATCTTTCGAGACGTCTTTGAAAAATACAGCTACGCAAATAAAATTGGCTGAACTGACTTCTATTAATAAGGCCAATTAAAAGGATGCAGTACCTAATTTAAAGCTGTAATGGGCTGCACCTTTTTGGTCTACATCCTCAATTAAATCTGTCACCAAGTAAAATACAGGCTGAAGCTGTATTCAACAGGACTTGGTTCAGTTTTTTGTCAGAGAAAAAGCTCTCACCCCATCCAATTTGGTGGAAATAATCCAGATGCATAGTGTGAGCTTTCATACCTTCAGATGTCTGAAATGATTTGTGAATGCAGAAGGATACGAAAGCCAGAAGTCTAAATAACTTAAACCTACACACAGATAATACATACATATATACATACATGTCAATAAAAAAGATCATAAAAAAATATACTGTACTTTGGAAAAACAGGTAATTCTGGGATAAAGTCACCATGGGATAAAGCTATACTAGTATGTAGGGAAAATACCTTTGGCAATACAACAGGTGCAGAACCAAGAAAACAGCTGTCACAGTCATTTCAAATAGATATTGGTAAAAGTGACAACGTTTTAAGGGCTTTTCTGTTTTTTTTTTCTTGATTTATATTTGAATGTATAAGTATGATGTATATTTTATTATAATGTAAACATTGTAATCAATACTGCAAATAGAGTCTACGCTTTATAGAGTAACACTTCCATCTCCTGGTGAATGTCGGTACTACAGCCACAGAGAGATTTACTGCATATGTGGCACATGTGCATAATAATAATCATAATTATTATAATAATAATAATGATAATAATTAGTATTATACAAAAAAAATTACAATCCCACCCCCCACCCCGGTTCTCGCCATGCTTGTGTGGGTTTCATCCAGGTACTCTGGTTTCCTCCCACAGTCCAAAAATATGCACAATAGGCTGATTGGTAGTTCCAAACTGCCCCTAGGTGTAAGAGTGGGTGTGATTGGTTGTATGTGTGTTAACCCTGCAATGATCTGGCGAGCTGTTCAGTGTGTACCCCGCCTTTGCCCAGATTCGGCTGAGATGGGTGCCGGTTTCATTTTAAGACCTTGACTGTTTACAGTCCAGCAGCTGTAATTCTGAATTTGCATTATACAAATGAACATGTTAAACATTTATAGAGAGCATTATAAGTAAAGTTTTAGTTTTAAACAGTTTGTTTTTGTTCTTTCTTTATTTGGGGAAAATGTATATTCACTCTAACCTGTGATAAGCAGGCAGACAACATAATAGCAGTATATAGAGGTTACGTTGGACAATGCTGGAGTATTTATTTTTGACCTAAACAAAATATGAATTTTATCGTTGCCTTTTACACATTCTCACATACACACAAATAAATCAGTCTGGAATCAGTCTGGATTCTTCACATCAGTCTGGATTCTTCACATTTTCTTGCTAAAAAAAAAGGTTTGGCCTGAACCCGCAGCTATTTTAATAATATTTGTATCACAGTGTATTCATGGCACAAAAATACAAAAATAGTTATAAGGGTTAAAAATAGAAATTACATGTACAGGTATATATAATCTTGTACACTTTGTTATTCCTTTATTCTTATGCCTGGTGTTCCCTCCATGTAGATATGGATACAGCCAACTAAGCCTCATGCCTCATTGCCTGGCATGTGCTACTCATGTCCTCTACACCCTGCCCTCTTTTAGTCACTGTAGATTAGGAGTTGAAGCTCCCAAATAGGTGCGCAGGTCAGAAATGTTGGATTTGATGATCTTGGCTGGGATGGATTTCATCTGTAGTCTCTGGTAGGCAGCAAACCTATGGCAGCCCCCAAATGAGTAGTAATAATTACCTCCCTTTTCTCCTGTGATCCACAACACATCTATCGGAGGGACAACTCTGATGTCTGAGGTCTCCTGTGGAAATACAGATATAGATTTATATTCAGCTCTACAGTACAGTACAAACCAAGATTTGTATATTATATATCAGGGTTTTTTACATCAGTCACGTGAAATAAGGGAAATGTTACAGGTGTGTGTGTGTGTTGTTACACAATCATAGGGGTGTTAATTAAGGTGGTAAGTTTACCTTTATAGTGTCCATGAGGCTCTGGACCTTCTCTTCATTTAGAACCGAAGGAATGGGTCGAATAATCACATCCATTGGGATGTTGTGAACTTCTTCAACGTTGTCAGAATGAATCGACCTGTTTTCGTTCTTTAAACTTCCCATACTGTGCTGACTGCTGACTGCAAAATGTCGTAGAAAATGAACTGTAAAACTACTGTAAACAAACGAAGAAATTTGCAGCATCACTCGTAACACTTCAGTACTACACCAGAACCCGGAAGTGTACTGCGCATGCGTTAAACTGTAGGGGCGTGTCTAATCTACTGCTTGAGCTTTATAGCCAACTACAAGGGTTTCAATTCTGGGAAGTGTAAGTGATCAGATGACCCCGAATATGTAAGGGCATCCACTTATAATGATAATTCATCTTCCAATATAGATCTTTTACCTCAGATCACCAGGTGGTGGCGAGAAAGTGCTTTTTATTATCATAGCTACCATCTGTGAAGTGTTTCTGTTACAGTCCTCTGGTGCCTGCTACTTCAATTCATATTACTCTATTTACCAAATTGCTAAACAGTAAGTAGTTATTAACTGTGTTATCCACACAATATTAGCTATGCATAGTATACTACACAGGAACGGTGCAATCTGATTGGACCGCTATTAAAAACATTATTTCAAGTGGATAATGCTTAACTCAACATGATGGACACTCGCCGTTTGTCCTAGTCACTTGGAGTAGGCGACATCATCGTTATCATGCTTTAATATAGAAGGGGAAAAAATATTTTTTCTTGTGTCCACACCTTTACAGGGCTTGGTTTACTTTTGTTTCCATATACTCACTAATCTTATTCTTTTCCCGAATGAGAATCCTACTATCAGGGTCGTGGGGAGGCTGATGCCTATCTTAGCCGACTCTGGGAGAATGCAGGGTGCTCCCTAAACAGCTTGCTAGACCATCGTAGGGCAGCACACACACACACACACACACACACACACACACACACACACACACACACACACACACACACACACACA
>JBCNYH010000015.1:11151673-11164209 GCA_039654325.1 Tandanus tandanus
GAGAGAGAGAGAGAGAGAGAGAGACAGAGAGAGAGAGAGAGAGAGAGAGAGAGAGAGAGAGAGAGAGAGAGAGAGAGTCAGTGAGCACAGAATGTCCCCAGCTTAGCTTTCCCTTGTCTAGCATGTTTGTATTCTGGAGTCCAGCATCCTCAGCTGTGATGCTATTTGTCCTTTTGTCCCTCTGTCTGTGTGTCTGAGTGTGTGTATGTGTGTGTGTGTGTGTGATGTGTGTATGTTTACAGTGCATACTGTTAATCATGTGATTATATGAAATACTGCTTTGTGCATTCTTCTTTTTCCTCACTCTCTTCACATGTTTTTATATCCCAACCCCCTTCCCCTTTCCGGTTGGTCTCGGGTTGTTCTGTACTATACTTGAAGGTCTCTTGTGGCGTGGTGACTGAAATCTCAGCCCCCCGACTTGGTTTCATATGTTACAAAAGGAGGGGATGGAGAGCGACAGACTGCAAGAAAGAGGAGAGATGTGCTGGTAAGAAGGATGGGGGAGGATACTGAGAGAATAATAATATACATGCCATAGGGGGTGGACTGGACGATGGAGAAACTCAAGGGCAACACGAGCTAAGGACAAAAGCATTATCCAATCATGCTCCGGGACACTTTTGTCCAAACAGCACCTCTGTGCTTGCAGCAACAGGAGCCTGTCCACATAAGGAAAAAGACTTAGCACTTAGCATTAGCAGTCGCAGCAAAACAAGCCTGTTATCAGCAGCATGCCAGAGCCTGGTCATATGGCCTTATTTACATAAGCCAATCGCTACTCCATGACCTGGATTGTGTCTGCACATCACCCGAGTCAAAAAACACACAAAAGTCCACAGCCATGGCAGGAGCTTGGGAGAGAGGGGGAGAAAAGGGGGATGAGGCAAAAGAGGGTTTAAGGATTATACAGGAGCCGAAATCAACAACAAAACACCAGGCTTTGCCGAACATCTGGTGATATTTCTCTAGTTTAGTATAAAATCATCAGCATGAATATCTCCCTGGTTTTGCTCTGCTACAGACATGTTCAAATGAAAGCAGTGACTTGTAACTGGCAAGATAAAGATACTGAGCATGTGCTTGCATAAAGTGATAGATATCCCATACTTGCATACACACACACACACACACACACACACACACACACACACACACACACACTCACCATTCTCACTGAGCCGGATGCCCAAACTGGTTACAGAGTCTGTGATGGAGCGAGTTAAAGTAAAGGACTCATCCAGGTGATGGTGATGGTGATGATGATGATGGTTAGATGCCACCACAGGAGACGAGGAGAAATCATCCAGCTTGATCTTCTTCACCAGAAAGGAGCGGGGCATGATTCACACACACGAGAAGCACTACGCATGGACGACGAAGAGAGGGGGAAAAATGGGAGTGAAAAAAGATTCCTGGAGCAAAAAGCAGTGCGGCGGCAAAAGCTGAATCGTGTATCCTTGTGTGGGTTCAACTTAAAGAAAGAAAAGATCCAAGAAAAAAAGAAAGGTAGTAAAAGAATGAGGGATGGAGATAAAGAAAATGGAGAGCAGGCAAAAAGAGAGACGATGGACGATGCGATGCTGTGTGTGTGCTCTACTGTACGGACCACACGCACATGCATACACTCCCTCTCTCTCCCATTCGTGGAAAAAAAATACAGGGGGTAAAAAAAATGAAAAGACGTTCAGCACTGGATAGCTCCTGGGCTGCAGTGGGGGCCGCTTACAAAAAGAAAAAGACAGAAAGACAGTGTAAGAGGAGAAAGAAGACAGAGTGAGGACAGAGAGAAAGAGGGAAAGAGAAAAAGAGGGAGAGACTGTGAGACTAGCTGAGATCAGCAGTCAGCCAGGCTTATATGGGGCGGCAGTGGGAGAGAGATCAGGTGGTACTCAGCAATGGAGCTGCTTAGCTTTAATCCATCAAATGTCCCCCGGGACACACATCAAATTACTACTGAACCGTCTGTGCATTCACACACTCGCTCTCTCTCTCTCTCTCTCTCTCTCTCTCTCTCTCTCTCTCTCTCTCTCTCTCTCTCTCTCTCTCTCTCTCTCTTTCTTTCTCTCTCTCTCTCTCTCTCTCTCTCTCTCTCTTTCTCTCTCTCTCTCTTACATACACACACACACATGCAGACTAAGGAACACAACCAGAGTCCCTTTTGACAAGCCGCCTCCCCTACTTTTACCCCCACTCATTCACTTGGCTGGAAGGAGAGCGAGAGAAAGGGAAAGGGAGGAGGCAGACGATAAAGCCATGTGGCTGGGGGGGCGCTCCATGTCCTGTTCTCTATTGTTTTCGAATGAAGTGACACAGTTTATGTCGCGCACTCTTGCACGCTGTGCATCCTCGCATCGCCCTCCTTGTTCCCACTCATTCATGTGTCCTTAGAATACCCGGAGACTGCCGATGTATCTATACACTGTTCATGCACAAACACCTACACACACCATGATAACTAAAAAAAAAACAATTAACCAATCCCTACCCATTTTCCACAATGTCTACATACAGGCTTCTAGCAGTGCAATAACCCATCACGTCCCTTCTTCTTCCGTTTGCCCTACTGTGCCCTCAAGATGTCTGCCCTACTACTTGTAGGCAATTAATTACAAAATTAATTAATTTTAATCTTCATCATCTTACACCATGTAAAATGAGGGCATACATATGCTAATTTGAGACGGATTTAGTGTAGGATGCAAACTCAGATTATGTTCACATGGAAATTTTGCATATGCTCAATAGGAATTGCTTCTAATGCTGGACCCAAAAAACAAATACAACAATAATTAAAATCTCCACAGCCTATTTCATTTAATTATATCTACTGAACAGCTGTCTTAATTTTGTGAAATGTAAAGTGGTCAGTTTGACTATATATATATATATATATATATATATATATATATATATATATATATACATTGCTATACATGTTAAAGCCTGACAAACATTCCCTAAAGGCTTATGAGTACAGGATCTTAAACACCCGAGTTATCCTTAAATTACAGTATCAGTCTTTGCCTGACGCCTGGAGGCTGCGGCTTTGTAACAGTAATCATTTAAAGTGGGAAGAAGCCCTAAAATGATCTTAGTTTCCCTCAGCAGAGCCATAAAGGAGCTCCCAGATTACACTGACATATGGTAAGGATGCATCTTTGCACCATGCCAGTGGTCTTTAAAGCACTAGTCAAAAGGTCTTCAGCCAATACAGTGTTGTGT
The DNA here is from genome assembly GCA_039654325.1 of Tandanus tandanus. Lineage (NCBI taxonomy): Eukaryota > Metazoa > Chordata > Actinopteri > Siluriformes > Plotosidae > Tandanus > Tandanus tandanus. The sequence goes on from JBCNYH010000015.1 coordinate 11,154,899, forward strand.
TATTCACAGAGGGCAAAGGAACTGTTTATACAGTATTACAGCTAACTTTATTTAGATTTATGGGGATTTGTGAGATTTAACATGTAAAAACACTCGTTTTTAATCACTTTTAAGAAAGAGCTTGAATTGTATTGTTTATTTTAACAACAATCATTGTTCTAAATTATTTTATAGTAATCACATGTAAAAATAATAATAATAATTAAAGAAAATCTGGATAAACTTCTTTAGTATATACTACATGAGAATGGCACAATCTGATTGGTTTACAATCAGGAGTTAATATACATTGTCCTGGTTGGATAATGCTTGAATCAAAATGGCAGATAAAAATCATTATTTATCAGTCACTGATTCTGAAAGAGGTTCCAAAAAATATGAAGAAAGCTATGCATTATGGCCTTCATGTTTTCAAGGTAAAAAATATTTTTATTCAAACTACAGGGTTTCAAAAGATGTTGTCATAAAGCCTGCATGAGCATTGTGATGGAGCAGGCGGCATGATCACTGTCATGCTTTAAAAAATGGAAATATAAATGATAAAAATCTCATTTTAGTTTGCTTTTCTTATGTTTCCATGTAGTATATACTAAAACATATAATGAGTTTACAAAGGTACTATTTCAGAGCGTCCTGTTCATACACAAGTGTGTGTGGTGCACACCTGACACTGTCATGCCTGAAAAATATAAACTAAAAAAAAAATTATTTTGCTTTTCCTGTTTCCATGTACTAGATATTAAAACAATTATTCACCTCAGACTCATAAACTATTCAGCAGCATCCACCTCGCCTTAAGAATACTTTTAGTTATCCACCCTGCAAACTCAGAATTAGTTAATAATATGAAAATAAACCATAAAAGGTTTGCTTTTCTTATGTCCCCCTGTAGTATACAGCTCACTGGGCGTTTCACCTGGGGGACTATTCAGTGACCCCAGCATTGGCAAATAATTGTTATTTATGTAAAACTGTCATTGTTAAAGGCTAATTGTATACAATATTAGAGCATACATGTTATTTGCAAAGTTCTTGGTATGCTAGTTAACAACAGTTTATCTGTAGCAAGGTGGTGTGTCCAGTATGTACCATTTTATTAACCGAGTATGCGTTATATTTAATTTTTCCAGCATACACAAGATTTATTTTTATTCCATGTGGCTGCATCTTGTCTGTAGACTGCATTGAAAGTTAAAAGCTAATATCGACAATATCTCGGGATTTAGCATAACTAGCTGTAGTATAAACATAGTGGGAGAGTACCAGAGCTAGCAAAGTTACTTTACTATTTTATACGTACTAGCTAATTAAAAATACATTTTACTGTAGCAAACTGTACATTTTACTGTACATTTTACTGTACAGTGGTGGTACTACAAACAGGGTCAGTTATTTACAATTTTGTCAACATAGTAGCCGATAAGTGACCTAACACTAAACGCTAAACATAACTAAACACGAATCATTTTCTCCCAATGGAATTTTTATTTAATGCATCAAGTTTTGTTGCTGCTTCAGCTATGCAACTGTATATAATAACTCTATGTAATAACTCAAGGTGATTACTAGCTGCTAAATATAAACACAAACAAATTCATTTGGGAATAGATGTAATTTCAATGTATTTGAGTTACCTTTTTGTAGTGTACATACATTTTAAAGTTTTTCCTTTAACGTCAACTCGTTGGATACTTACTGTGTCACCAGTACCACCAGTATAGTATAGAGTAAGTATTGTATATTACACAATGAAAAACATGCTTAATGAATATATAAAATAATTGTAAAAAGTCAAAAAGGACGGTTGATGTGGATAAGCCAGTGTTGAGGAGCAATGATGAGCTTCTCTCTTCGGGTTCACCACCAACAAGAGCTGATGTGCTAGAAGGAGGATTTTGGCCTGTGAGATATCTGTGCTACTTATATTCTTTGTGCACCAGTTTATTGGCATTTAGTAATGAGTAACTAGTGAAAGTTTGGTCCAAATCCATACAGGCATTCAGTCGAAACACTGTGCATAAGATGTTTTTAGATGACTTCATGTGACTTTGACCTATGACCTCAGAACCTGTGCCAGTTCATTGGCCTTTAGTAGTGAGTAATTACTAGATGTTTGTTCAAAATCAGTCGAGGGAGTCAGAAGATAGAGTGCCCACAAGCAAGTTCAAAAGGCAGAGCAAAAACATTATTCTTCCAGCACCACCACAGTGGGCGGATACATAATAAGTGTTATACAGCAATCCTTTTGACCTTTACTGTAGTTAAAATGTTAGAGTCAGATGATCTGGTTTTCCCCTGATGAGCTCTAATAAGTCTTTATTCAGCTCTTAGAACAGAACAACCAGACACCAGTGATGGCATTCTGCCAAACTCTTGGACTGACACAAGCAAGTCATCAATCTGTGGAATCAACTGGCAGAACGATGCCCGGCAACAGTGCACCACTTGCATATAAAGGAAAACAGAGCTGCATCACTCATTTAGAACTCAGACTGGAGCAAAGTTTCCAGCCCGCACTACTGCAAATCAAACATGACAGATATGATGAAGAAACTGCGACTGCAGCATGCGAGTGGTGCCGAGATGACATTCTGAATCTAAAACCTCTGCCACCGGCGAATGAGACTTAATGCTGAACTCAAATAGAGCTGTTTCAGTATTGGCTAGATATTTTGATTGTTACTTTTTTATATATAATGGATCAGCGGTTGTAGGCATCTAGTCTCAATAAAACTGTCACTACAGTGTACAACAATATCTTTAGATTCAGGCAACTTCTTTTTATGTGAGTCTTACAAGCTACAAGCACAAAGGTATTGCGTTAAGCTTTGAATAAACAGTAATCCATCAAAGACGATATCTAATAGTAAGCTACAGCAACTCCATCTCTATTTTTCCATCAGCTGTCATCTGTTGGACTACTTTACTGCAGGTCTGCTGTAGAATTGTCCCCTTAAGACATCACATTCCACAGTGCTGATGATTTAAAACACCAACATAGTACCGATGGATGATTTCCAGGGTAACCTTACTAAATGTCTGAAACCAATAAACTGTAATCAATAAAGTCTTCATGACTAAAGCTTCTCCCACAATTCTGCTTGACTAACAGGTAATAAAGATGGTCTTGTTTGTGTGTGTGTGTGTGTGTGTGTGTGTGTGTGTGTGTGTGTGTGTGTGTGTGTGTGTGTGTGTGTGTGTGTGTAGGTGTGAGTAAGAGGCTCTTATTAGCAGGTTGCTGGTGCTGGGTGGGATCTCCATTCTCTCTCTGAATGGTCGGCACTATTTAATGGGATGATGTCGGCATCTGCTCCATCATTGCCTCTTTTGTGCCATTATGGTGGCTGGTTCTTTGTGCACACAAAGCAAGTGAGCGACGGCCTCTCAATTCACTCGTCCCTTGTCAGTAAATTCTACATTTAATTAAGTGTTTGAGCAACTCTTTCACTCTCGTTCTGTCTGTACTCTCTTTTTGATTCGGTATTTATAATACATGTACAGAATTGAACTCGGAGGTAAAATAATGTTATTGAAGTGTAAGAGGAAAAAAGAGGGTGGCTGGAGGCTTATTCATGAGGAGCTTTAGTTACAGTTCATATATCAGAAACCCCTGGTCTGTATTCATATAATTAAACACATTCTTTAAGGTTGTGTGTATTGTGAAGATGGTATTTCATGTTGCCACATACAGTATGAAAGGACCTGTTCGATTCAGTTTATGTAAATTATTTATACAGGTGGGGTTTTTTTTGTCATAAAGCAGGTTTATAGAATACTGTACCATGTCACTGATAGTGTAGGAAATTATATATTGACCGGCCAAGAAAAATTCACACCTTTAACCTTGATGACAGCGTGTAATCACCATGGCATTGTTGCTCCAGTTGGTCAGGTCGAGGCTCAGCAAAATTATGTGTCAATAAAATGAAGTCAACTGATAACCTGAATGTACTGAATGACCAGGTTATCCCATCAACGGACTTTTTCTTCTCTGATGTTACAGATATAAAATTGGCACTCATATAGTGACAGAGTGGTTCAGGGAGCATGAGGATTAATTTTCACACATAAACTGGCACCACAGAGTCTTGACCTTAACCCTATTGAAAGTCTTTGGGATGTGCAGGAGAAGGCTTTATGGTGTGGTCTGATTTTCCTGTTATCAATTCAAGATGTTGGTGAAAAATGCTAAAGGTGGTCCAACAATATATTAGTGTGTGTGACTTGTATAAGACAATGAAGTGAAGATGTGAATCCCTACATGGATGAAGCAAATATTGATTCTGGATTCCTTTAAGGCTGAAACTCAGCCCAAACTCTCGCACCAATTGCAGTTTGATGAATGCAGCATCACCCAGGACCCGAGATTCCATGGTAATATAAAAGAGGCTTTGGAAACCAGATCTGAACAGGTTGTTGAGCTAGACTGAATGTTGTGTAAGAGGAAGATAATGTGTTAATAATGTCTCTATTTTTGACGCAATCAACACATTTCCCTAGACTGGTTGCACAACGCAACATGCTGGGATTCAATTTTGTTAATAACCCCTAAAACTCACTGAATGCTCACTAACTTTTTTATTAGTTTCACTGTATTTACTGAATAATACATAGCAGTTCCTGAATTATATGGTTTAAAAATAAATAACTGAATACTAATTTGCAACTTTAAGGGGTAAAATGATTTCTACTACATGTTGGTAAGTAACCATAAATACCTCAGGCTTCTCATGCTCTAATTGCAATGAAAACTGAAAAAAAAGATACTGAGCATTTCAAGTATTTCATGGATGAAGCAAATAATGAAAGGAACATAAATTAAAAGGGAGCACAGCTTTTGAGGATCTGTCCTGCACCCGTTTACACATTCTCCACCATAGAGTCCAACATTAAAACATGTTCTGTATTAGGTTTGTCTCAAACTTGTTGGGCATGTCTCTGTCTCAGGCATTGGTTTCATTAAATATTGTCTTGGTCACAAGTGAACATTTAAAATGAGCTTCTTATATATAAACATTCCCGTTTTTGCCTGGACAAAAGTCTTGTCACAAAGACTTAAATTCACTTTCAAGACTATATTTATTACAAAAAAAATAATCAAATGGCCTTGTTTATAACTAAATATATAATATTGTAGCAAATATATCATCATATTAAATAATTAAAATCATCACTCACGGCCAATAGTGCCTCTGCAAACATGGCCATGATGGTACCAGACTCCCAGGTGCCTGTCATGATGAATAATTATCATATTAAGAGAATCAGACACCTTCAAGATGTTCAAATTACAAATAATAAAAATTTGTAAGTGCTACTAAAAATTCTGGAGGCCCAAGACACTTGTAATCCATTTTAATACACAAGTAAGCTATTTTAGAGGGCAGCTTGTTCAACAAATCAGAAAACAGTCTGTTATCAACCCTATGGTGAGAAATTTGAGCCACCTGTAGGTTAGCAACATAATGGGAAGCCATGATCTGTTGATCGTCTGGTAATGTTCCCACCCATCTTACATAGTTTTGTGATACCTATGTACTGGAGGTGACCCTAAACCATGATGTTTCACTTTCATACATGACTGGCTCTTCGGTGAACTCTGGGTCCAGTGATTTTCTAGATGGTCAGTAACAACATTGGTGGCATAGCAATATGATACTGAATTAATAATTCATCTCAAATATAATTTTTTTTCTCCATGTTTCTGACAATAACAGTTTCCATGTGTTAGGGCCTTGGTAAGCACGTCATGGTGTTCTAGCTGTGTCTTGTACAGGACCTGTATGGTGTATGGTGACCATTGCAAGAATGATGTACAGTTCATGCTGAAGCAGGCATTGCTAGCTATGAGTCCTAATGGAGCTTTTGAGGAAGTATTCAGGAGGCGAACTACAACTTTTGTGCAGCCAGTTGTTTTCCTTGGATGACCGAGCTCACCTATGTTTACCAAGAGGGTCTGAAGTTTCTTACTACTGCTTGGAAATTATTTTCATTTGCTTTTAGGAGATCTTAAAGGTTTGTACAGTTTTTGTAAAAAGGTTTTATAAATTGCCTGAAAGCTGCTTTAATACCTGTATTTTATGTATATTTAGTTAATCAAGTACTTTTCATTATTTTTTTAATAATTTAACTTATTTTGCTAATTATATTTTACAAATTTTACTAATTACTGATCCAGAATTTGATGTTACATGATTGCGACAAGACTTTTGTCCAGCCTAGAATGAACATGTTCGACTTTTATTAGCTGTAAAAAGTATAAATAAGTTTACAATTTCCAGTTGCTTTCGCAAAACAATCTGTATACTTGTACGATTAATGTAAGGTATAGTTTAGAAAATCAGTTAATCAGAAGTGAAGTCAGTTGTTGTCAGGCACACATGCAACAAAACTTTTGTTGATAACTGTATACATATACATCTACCAAAAATCGACTCAGGATTTTATATATATATATATATATTGTACGTATGGGTGAGGTGGATTTGAAAGTTGCGTACTTGTATTTACATAAAACGTGTTGTATGTCTGTCATGTGGAAAATAGGTCAGGTCTGTCAAAGGAAAAATATATGATGTTCATATGGAAGTCAAACAATTGTTGCAAGAAAAGAAAATTCTTGTACGGAATTCTTGTGGATGTCCAACAAGTGTACATATGTTACATATCCTATGTACACTCAACCTAACACTGTCGCAAAAATGTCATGGGTTTAGCGTGGGGCAATCAGAGGACTATTGTTTCATAGTTCATTTTGAAATTCATTTGTTTATCGTAACACAGTCGTAGGATGTCACGGGAAATGGACCTGATGTCAAGAATTACCTACGCGGCAATTTTTTTAACATGTTCAAAACAACACAAGAATCCTCATTTTCTATCAGACAACAAGAGAGCTTTGTACAATACAACCTCAACTGCCTTAGGAATTTGCCCAATTTTCTCTCATAGACCTGTTGTTTACCTGTTGTGTAACATCTGTTACATGGGCTTTAACTTCTGACCCTAAACTGATCCACAGTAGCTTGCCTCAAATGTAACTAACTTTGGTAATTGCAATCATAAAGATTTTATAATATGCTCATATTAACATCCTTATAATATTTTAGCACTTTTAGAAGTGTAATGCTTTAAAATTTCACTATCAGTTGATACCTCGAGAAGTATTGGTTTCCTTTCAAGCTTAATTTCTCTCAAAGTCTCCTCTCATCTCAGGGAGTTTATCCTTGCCACTGTTTCCCCTGGCTTGAGATCTAAATATAAATCTACAAATAGATTTCTATTACACTGTTTTGTGCTCTTCTTAAAAGAATCATGCAAATAAAATGCTTGCGTGGGTTTCCTCCGGGTACTCCGGTTTCCTCCCATAGTCCAAAAGCATGCACAGTAGGCTAACTGGCTGTTCCAAATCGCCCCTAGGTGTGAGTGTGAGTGTGAATGGTTGTGTTTGTAACCTGAATCTCACCTCACTGTAACCAACCTACTTATGTAATGAACACAACAGGCAACATACTAGCATTTACACATTTATATGTTCTCCTGCTGATAGCATGAAGAATTGACAAAGTGAAAAGTCCTGCTAGGGTCTTTTTAAAGCTCTAGCATCTTTCAAGGGTTGAGACTCTCTTAACTGTTATCCATAACCCAGCACTGTCATTTCCACTGAAATGCTTTTGGTAGTTTTATGTTTTTTTCCAGTTTGGTTCGATTACAAGCCCATCCGTTATCTATCTATTATCTGTATCGTTTATCCCTGAGGGTTGTGGCAGAAGCTGGAGCCAATCCCAGCTCAACTTGGGCGAAAGACGCAGTACATCCCGAACAGGTCAAGGATCTATTGCAGGGCTAACATTATGGGTAATATGCATGTCTTTGAATGGTGGGAGGAAACCCATGTGAGCACAGAGAGAGCATGCAAACTGCACACAGAAAGGTCCTTGGCCGAACTCCAGAGCCTGAACCTTCTCGCTGTGAGACAACAGTGTCCCTTCATGATTACAAAAGTTTAAGTATATAAACAATGATCAGTCATAACATTAAAAACATTGTTAGCACTGATAGTTGAAGTGAATAACATTGATTATCTTGTTACAAGGGCACCTGCCAGGGTGCATTAGGCAGAAACTGAACAGCTAGTTCTCGAAGTTGATGTGTTGGAAGCAGGAAAAATGACCAAGTGTAAGGATGCGAGTGAATTTGAAAAGGGCCACACTGTGATGGCTAAATGGATAGATCTATTCATCTCCAAAACGTTACGTCTTGTCCATGGCATGCAGTGGCAAGTACCTACCAAAGGTATTCAAAGAAAGGACAATCCGTGAACTAGTGAGTGTCATGGGAGCTTAAGGCTCATTGATGCATGTGGGAAGCGAAGGCTGATACGTCTGGTCTGATCCCACAGAAGAGCTAGAGTAGCACAAACTACTGAAACTGTTATATTATACTGGCTATAATATAAAGGTGTCAGAGTACACAGAGCATTGCAGCTTGCTGTGCATGAGGCTGTCTAGCCACAGACCAGTCAAGTGGTTATAATACATACTTATACAGCCATGGGGAAAATTAAGAGACCACTTTTAATTGGTATTCCCATTATAAGTGGTCTCTTAATTTTTTCCATGGCTGTACACACGCCCACACACACACACACAGAGTGATTGATTGTAGTATTAAAATCCTAAATGAATAAGTCTGTACTCTCGGTCCTCAACAAGTGAAATGTTACAGGTTGTGTGTAATCTCCCCCCACCCCTGACCCCCTTTCCACAAATAAAAAGGAAATAAATCCTCATCTTTCACTCAAGCATCTGGTCAATGCCCCGGGACAGGAGTTACCATGGTTACCCTCCCCTCTGTCCTCCTCAGGCGATGGATGGGCCTGCTGTTGTGTCTTAGGAGCTTGGGTTGCATCCACACAGATTGATGCAGTGGGGTAAAGGAGGGGTCTGAACAACACTATCTCTGCATCTCTCGGTGCATCTCATTTTAACTGTTTGAATGGAACTTATAATGAAAGGAAAGAAAGGGGAGGGATCACTCTATTTCCCCTCAGCATCTCCCTTTTCTTCTATCTCTATATTTCTCCAGGTACCCGGTTCACTTTACTGCTGCTGTGGTTTCACTCTTCCGGATGACTCTCTTCATCCGGCTCAGAAGGGAAACTCAAAACCCACCTGGGAGACATTCTTCCTCTCTCTCTCTCTCTCTCTCTCTCTCTCTCTCTCTCTCTCTCTCTCTCTCTTTCTTTCTCTTTCTCTACCTCTCCCTCCCTCTTCCCCCCTCTTTCTCTTCCATACTTCACTCTTCCGTTT
>JBCNYH010000015.1:11164299-11174876 GCA_039654325.1 Tandanus tandanus
GTGTGTGTGTGCGTGTGTGTGTGTGTGTGTGTGTGTGTGTGTGTGTGTGTGTGTGTGTGTGTGTGTGTGTGTGTGAGTGAGCCTCTGCAAAAGATGAAAGGTTTTTTGTATTGTCTGGGAAATGCTGCATTCTTTAATTATCCTGCTTGTTAGTGAGCATTCAGAGTTCTGTGAAGAACACCAGAACTTTCCTACTTATATTTAATAAGCTCCACTTAAAGTGTAAACATTCACTCTATCTTTTAGTTCCCATAAGCATCAAAGGTTTGTTAAAAGGAAGCTCCATTAAAGCTTTTTCTCTCTTGCTCACTCTCTCTATCCCCATCTTTCTTTCTCTCTCCTACTCTATCTATCTCTCTATCTCTAATTAGATGTACTTCCTCCTTCTTCTCTGGGACATAATTGATTTTCATTTGCATAAGAAACCAGATTCATCCGAACAACAGGTCAAAAGGTTTCCAGTCAAATTAAATGGAGAGCAAACAAATTAATTCAAGTACTTCTTCCAAGTCATCCTGGTTTCTTTCTGCTTCTTTTTCTTATGGTAAGGAGACCTCAGGTTCCAGCACCTTCCACATTTTGTTGAACATCTGGGGGAAAGCTGATTACATATGTCAATTCAGCATTCGGCAGTCTGCAAAATGTCACACAGGATGATAGATTTAATGCTGAACATTGAACCCCCCCCAAAAAAAAAAAAACATCCAGACCACAGAAGGCTTGCCATCTGAGAATATTAATGTACCTCTTTTCTATCTTTCACTTTCTCTCCCTCCTTCTGTCTCTGAATGGGGCAGATAAGGGTTGTAGCTTGTTGCTCCTTCTCTTCATCCATATTGATGAAAGTGCCTCAGCTGCCCTAGTTTCCTCTGCGCTGCCTCTGCAGCAGCCTCGCCTTTTTATGCTGTTGCTGAAGTGCACAGTAGAAGGTGAGGTCGTGGCTCATGCCACTTTCATATGCAGCAAGAAATGACATGGTTCACCACAACCTATAAAACGAAACACATTAATAATAATTTGTTAAAAAAACATTATTTGTCCCATATCAACAAAAGGATAACAGAACAAAAACTATGAGAATCATAAATTCTTACCTTTTTTTTCTAGCATAAGAACTGACAGATAATGAGATGTAAAGCTAAGGTTTCACATAGCTGGTTGACAGGTGAGAGCCGTGGCTGGGACTACCGTGGCCATTCTGTGACCATTCTGGCAGATTTTTGGAGGAAATATACAATTTGACTGAGAAATGTAAGCATCTGTGATTCATATGTCATAGCCATCATGTCTACCAACAGTAACAACAATGAATAGGTGCCAGTCACTGATCCACGTACATTTTTACCTCCATGGAAATCTACGTTAACATCCAGGAAGCCATGTATGCAACAGCTAAATTGATCCGGCGCTTGGCCCATGGTAATTTTCAACATGACCAAACTTTCCATGAATGGAAGTCACGCCCTCCTGGTTCTCAAGGTCGCATGCTGGCTCACACGTATTCCAAGAGAAGTGCATGGGATAATGCTAGTTGACTCCTGGAAGGCAAAAAATTGTCTAATGGCATCTACCATAAAGTCAGTCAAGATTCTGTGGTGCCAGTTCATGTGTGAAAACGATTTGTCATGCTCCCTGAACCACTCTCTCACTATTTGAGCCCCAATTTTATATCGGTAATCCATCAGGGATGAAAAAAACCTGAAACCTGCTCATTCAGGTTATCAGGTGACCACATAATGTTGCTAAGCCTCGACTTGACCACCTCAAGCAACATTGCCATGGCAATTGATTACACACTGTGATCAAGGCTAAAGGTGGTCCAACAAAAACACTTGACTGATGCTCCAGCATCAGAGACCACAAATAAATATCCAAATGTATGTTTCAAACCACATTAAATTGTAGTAGAGTCTGTGACAAAAGCCCACTAAACGCTGGAACCATAATTAACACTTTCAGCAATACCATATCTACCCTTATCTCATAATGAAATCTGTCATGAAATCATTAGTCAGGAGGTCTACACTCTCATACTCTTTTGGCAAAGATTTGTGTCTGTTAAGAGCATGTATAATTCACATTATTTTTGCTGACTGTGTCACTTGGATGCTGCTGCACAGCTAGATCCTCACAGTTACATGGTGGAACTAGAAGATTCTGCAGTGGAGGAGGGTGAAAGATACAGGAGCGACACAGAGGAGAATATATCACCTGTGCTAGTGGGGAAAAGCTAACACTCTCTGTGTAGCCCATATACATAAATCATGAGAACTGGGATTAAAATTCTTCGTAGGTATTATAATGATTCCATATAAGCGTTTTACAAACTGTAATAATATCCTGTTGTAATGCAAACATGATAAACTTGTCGTGGCTCCAGTGGGAATTGGAATGATTAGATTAGCGCCTTGCAACCAGTTGTGACATTAATACCAGTAAAGTAAATAATGATGCTGTGATATTCCAATGAAATACTGACACCTACATTATCCACATATTCATACTGCCTATGGTATACTGCATACTGTACAAATGTATTTTATGAAGCCAAACTGTATAAATAGCATTTACTTGAACAAAACAAATACGTTACCTTTATGGAAGACTGAGTGGGAATGAAAATGTGTTATCTATGCAGTGTTGGTGTTACCTGAAACATTCAGGGAAACTGCATGAGCAAGAAGCATCACATTCACACTTATGTGCAATTTAGGGAAGCCTCGGTTGACTTAATCTGCATGTTTTTAGACTGTGGGAGGGAACCAGAGCACCTGGTTAAATTAGCTGGGGTTTTTTTTATTATTATTATTAAACTTAAGGGAGGGAGAGAATAAAGAAGCTGGTGAAGGGCTTTGCTGCTATTACATAAGCAAAAAGTTATTAACCTGTTTCATGGATATTCCCCAATATTAAACACGCTCTCTCACTCACTCATTTGCCGAATCACTTAATCCTATTAGGGTCACGGAAGGCCGCTATCTCAGCAGACTGTGGGCAAAGGCAGGGCACACCCTGAGCAACTCACCAGACCATCACAGAGCCATCACACACAAGCATTCACACTCACACTCACACTCACACCTGGAGCAATTAGCCTATTAGCCTAATGTGTATGTCTTTGCATGTGGGAGGACAGTGGGAGGAAACCCACACAGAAATGTCCTCACCAACCCGGGATTTGAACCCAGGAACTTCTTGCCATGAGGCAGGCGTGCTATTTATTGTCAGCGTGCCAACCCAATAACAAACATGAAGAACAATAGGTATGATGCCAATCTTAATTTATACATGCCTGCAACGTTATATGGAACAGGGGCAATTTAGTGTGAGTAATGAAGTAAAACAATTAAATAACAATCTAATCTGAAACAGATGATTGTAATCATGATTACAAATAAAGTAATCATGGTACAAAAGCAGTATCAAGGAAAGGTTTTGTCTCTGAGGAGCAAAGATGGGCCTCAGTAGAAATATCGGAAAGGGTTTGGATATTTCACCTTCTATGGTGCATAATATCATTAAACCAAATTCTGAAAAGAATCTAATAAAGGGAAAAGGTACAAGCTTTTAGTGCAGATCATCAAGAGCACCAAATTCCCTGGTGTTCTCCGGTGAAGAACCTCCTCTCAAGAAAGCCCAGCAGCATCTCTACTTCCTGCAAAGCATGAGGAAAGCCAATCTCCCATCACCCATCCTCACAACGTTCTACAGTGGAACTAGTGAGAGCATTCTGAGCAGCTGCATCATGGTCCGGTTTGGGAATTTCATCATCTCAGATCTCAAGACCCTACAGGGGATACTGAGGATATCTGAAAAGATCAATGGAGTCTCTTTTCCCTCTATCATGGACATTTACACAACATGCTGCATCCACACAGCCTTCAACATTATGGATGAGCCCAAGCACCTCTCACACAAGCTCTTCACCGAACTGCCATCTGGGAAAAAAGTTACCAAAGCTTTCAGGCCTTCACAGCCAGATTTTGTAACATTTTTCCCTCATGCCATCAGATTCCTTAACTCTGAAAGACTGGACTGACACCACAGACATATTGTTTCTTCTTCTCATTGGGTACTGTTCAGTGTTGTACTGTCTTGGTTTGTGCCAGTTGCCTTTTATTTGCACAGTTCTGCAATGTTTGCACATGCTGCACACATGCCCTTTATGTTGTTATGTAGTTTTTGTAGTCATGTGTGGATTAATGTAGCACCATGATCTTGGAGAAGCGTTGTTTCATTTGAACTCTGAACTGTACCAACTCTACGGTTGAAATGATAATAAAAGCCACTTGACATGAGTTGATTTGGTCTGAGCTCATCTAGCTCATTCATTTATAGCTGATATAAACACATGGGCTCTGAATTACCACAATGCAATTCAGAGTTAGGTTGACAAATGCCAGTTCAAGGTTTACTGTGCAAAAAGGAAGACTTATATTAATTGTGTCTGGAAGCGCTCTTGACTTCCCAGGGCTCTGAAGCACCTGGCATGGACCATCACACAGTAAAAAAAGAGTATTGTGATCAGATTAATCAGTATTCTCTTGTATTCAGGGACACTGTGTTCTCCAGGCCAAAGACAAAAAGCAGCATCCAGATTGTTTCCAGCAACAGGTCCAAAAGCAAGGGTCTCTGATGGTATGGGGTTGTGTCAGTACCCTTGGCAAATATAACTTTCCTTTCTGTGGTAGCAGCGTTAATGCACGTCAGTGAGATTTTGGATCAACATCTTTTCCAAGGGTGCTCATGTATAGTTCAACAAGACAATGAAAAACCACATTCTGCACCAATACCAAGGCATAACTGCAGAAGAAGTGTGAGCGCTGGACTGGGCTGCTTACAGTCCTGACCTGACCCAGTAGAGAATGTGTGGTGAATTTTTAAACATAAAAATGTTCTGTTTTACATCTTAACTTTTTGATTATTTTTAATATTACCTATTTGCAGGATGAACTAGGAGAAAAACACCAGAAACAAGTTGTCACTTGGTGTCTTTATTCCCTAAACATTGTTTATGTGTTGTGAGAAGGAATGGCAAAGTGGTTAATGATTTACCATCCCAACAATTTTCTTATATGTTTTTCAAGAATCCATATTGAAATAAGAGTTTATCTCATCTGATCTAATTTCCTGAACTACTTTAACCTTTATTAGGAACAGCTTGCCACACCATCACAGGGCCAAACTATAACCACTGACAATCAAATTCACACTCTGGGCAATTAAGAATATCCAGCCAGTAGCCCAATGTGTATGTCTTTGGACTGTTGGAGAAAACTGGTGAACACAGAGAAAATCCACGCAAGCACAGCAACGTTCAAGGTGTACCCCGCCTTCGGTCAGTGACAGCTGAGATGGGTACAGCCTCCCCGTGATCTTAGTAGTAAGATTAAGTGTTTCAGCAAGTGATTGAATGAGTGGTTGAGTATACTGTACATTAGTAAAATGTTGTGACATAAGAGAAATAAAGCATTTTTTGACATGCTAGTATAAATAAATAAATAATTAATGGAGGTGTTGGAAGGCTCTCTGTTTCACCTTCAGTCATATAACACAATCCCATCATTGATTTTATGATGGAAATTATCACCTCAATCCAAACATTTGGCATCTATTTGCATGAGATCATCTTCCATCCTCTAATTTGATTCCAACTTCCTGATGTGTGAAAGTGAGGCCAGATGTGAGAACCTTTCTTGACTATGATGATTGAGACATTTGCTGTAACAGCTTGTCAACCTTACAGCGTGGGAGAGAAGAACCTGAGATCACACCAGATTAAAGCCCTCTTCTCCAGCAGGCATTGTAAATCCTTATACAGTCTCCATGAATCTAACATTTAGCCTAAATTCTAGATTCTACCACTGTAAAAGTTTATTCAGGAGCCACTGGATATACTATGTATATAATTTCATATTTATAGGCATGCTATGTGATTCAGTTATGTGCACACATTGAATTTTGTAAGCCACGACGGTCTAAGAGTTGGAGCTTCTGATAGTTAAGGGGCTGTAAATCCCACTGAGACATGCTCATGAGTTCAGACTTTATAAATAAATTTGACTTGTTATTCTATTGATCACGGAGGATTTCTGCTCAAAACAACAAACCCTTTGGAGCCAAAATTGTTTCCGTTTGATGATCATAATTTCTTAACAACCTCTAAATGAATTTCTCTGGTAGACCGAGCACTAATGGCATCCATAAAAATGGCCACACAACCCCCCTTTTATTTTCTCACTCCTCCATTCCAAGCTACAGGAAGTGAGTGGAGCTGCTGTAGCAAGATCAGCTGCACGTGAACATGTTAGCATGCGTCAGATCACTCATGCCCTATTTGTCTGAGCACAGCTTGGCGCCTAGTGAGCGAAAGCGGAGCTTTTGTTACCCACTCAGGCAGCCTGGCTTTGAGATGCCCAATTAAGTGTGAAAAGCTGCTGAGCTGATGTTAGAGTACTGATAATTTATGCTAATAGGGTCTCCTCTATAGCTCGCTTCCCCACCTTCAAATAACACCCTCGCTAGCATTCCTCTTACCCCTTAAATAACATTATTTTCTATAAAAAACCCCTCATCTCTCAAATCGCTGCACCTTTCATGAAGCCACCCACATTGTCATAAATAATGGCACCCTCCCTAAAAGAACCCTTAACCCTTCCATTGCTCTTTTCTTCTATCCTCCTCTCGGCCTCTCTTTGACAGGGTGGGTTGCAACATGCTGCATGTATAATGCATTATAATATACATAATATTCCCTAAGCCAAGAGGTTGTAGCAGCAGTGTAAATTCTTTGATTACATGGCGGACATGCAGAGGGGTAGTCATGGTGTTGCTCATAAATAACGCCATCTGGAGGGTTGTGTTTAAGAGTAATAAGCATGTACCACCACTGTCATCAGCCATGTAGGGGTCTGGAGCTTGAGCTCACCACACACAGAGGAACACTCCCACCAGTCCATAAATTTAGGAACCATTCCTCCAGCTCCTAGGAGAATTGACTTTGTGTAAAAAACAAAAGGTTTTGAGGAAGTGAAAATGGATCTGTGCATTTGTCTGTGTGAGTGAAGGTGGAGGTATCAGATGGCAGATAAAAGTTACCAGAAATTATATGAATTTCTATAAGGTGCTACTGAAAAAGCGCTGAAATCAGGCGCAAACATCAGCAGTGCGAGAACCTGACCACAGATATATCAGATTTTCTGCCTCAGCTAAACACCAGTGCAACATCAAACTTTGATGGATTTTATATTATTCAACAGCCCTTGCTAAACCATACCCAATTAACCCTAAACGCCATCCACAGAGCTACGATGCACCCACATACCTGCCCCACCACAAAATACACAAATCCATCATTCCAGATTAGCATTTTAATATGGTCCAAGTCGCCAACCACTTCCCTACAACGCTATCCTCAAAAGTGGATCTGGAGATATGTAGAAGGCGAGCCTTTTTAAAATGCAAATTTAATGATAATTACTTTGGTCATCTCTGTACCTTGTCTCAGTTATCTCTAAATGATGCTGTCATAAGTCTTATTGTTTTTTAATCAGGTTAATTAATCATCAAGAGAGCTGTGTTCAGACAAAATGAGCAAGCAGGTCATTTGATAATGTATACAGTGAGGGTAAGAGTGTAAATGCCGGCGGGTATTTTTTTGGTATGGTGATCATGCAGATGATGGAAGTGAAGAAACAGCAACATGCACTCATAGCCACAAATCCATATACACTCACCCACACACCACACACACAGACAAACAGGGGACAGATTAATGGGGGAAATGTGGACTCTATGAAGGACATTTTGCCAGCATGGCTTCAGTCGACTTGTCCACTTAGAGAGACGTGTCACTATGAATCAATACAAATGTCTTCTGACAGATCACCTTTATACTATGATGAAATATTTCTGTCCAGACAAGAAATGCTCTCTTTCAGGATGACCAAGATACTATGGTTCATTGAAGGGTTTGATGAGGCTGGAAATGAAGTAAATTACATGCTGTTGCCTTCCCAGATCTCAGCATTTCTGGCAGATTTTGGCTGAACAAACACCAGTTGATCGAATAAAAGTGCTTCCTTTAATTTGTCACCTGTATATATGGAGTTATATATACCCTATATAGCTTCTGACAACTAATATCAGGTGAGACAATGTGTCGGGAACAAAATGTGCACAGCTCACCACTGAAACAGAGACGTGGAACAGAGTGTAAGATTACATCAGCACATTGGAAGAGAAACAAAGAACTGAGAAAAAATAGATTTTTCTTCCTTAGCCTTGACTACAAGCACAAATGTACAGAACGAAATAAAATAGTTGTAACTAACATCTTTATATATATTAAAAAAAAAACAGTCCAACATTTTTCAGCTTAATCCATAGTTGATGAGCTACAACAAAATATATAACCTTTACACTCCAATTCAAAACTGCAACCTTTAAACTCTAAAAATAAATGTTAGAATGAGATCGACATGAGAGAAAGTCTTACCAATGGAGTTTTATCTAAATTTCCTACACTGCTGCAATGCAGTAAAAAGTAATTCCTTTAAAACATTGTGTGGAGTTCGTGCACAAGAGAAAACTATCTCTTATAGCAATCCACTCAGAAAGTAAATGAATAAATAAATAAATAAATAAAAATCATCCCCCCGCTGAATGGATGAATTGTGCAAATTTAGAAATGGCTTACAAACACCCCTGTCTTAAACCTGCATGAAAAGTTTTCCAAAAATCAATTTTACATAATATATTTTATTAACTGCTACAAGAACCACCCTTGGACATCCATCAGTAATAGGTGAGCTCTAAGTAAATGAGTTTTCAAGACAACAAAATGTGAAATTCTGGAGATAATTGTACATAGGCTAGAGATATGGTATAGATTTCACTGAAAAATGCTGGCGTATTCCCTTAAGTGCTCCCAAACTCCAAAGGCACAGTGCAAAAGTATAAAGTATCCAAGGAAACAAAAGGCTATTCTGCATTTTGTGTTGCCTAGTCATTTATCAAATTGTATATAAAGGGGGAAAAAAGCAAATTAAGGTAAACACACTAAGGAGCGTAGGAGGAATGGTGTGTTCTGCCTCTAGACTTAAAAGCTTCTCTCTGGGAGGTGAGGAGATATTGCTATGAAATATGAGGCTCCTGAGGGGAAACACAGCTTATTCCAATACTCAAATAGTCCCCCGTCTTCTTATTGACGCGCTTCCCTATCACTGCAAATGAGCAAAACAAAATGAACATAAAATGTGTTTGTGTATGTACATGTATGCACACAGACTGACTCACACACATATACACACACCCAAAGTCTAAGACTGAGAACACTAGGCCTGTGCGGCTTCACCTTGGGACCTGCCACCATTTGCATATATATTGAGAACATACGTTTTTGGTTTATTATAAGTGTAGCTACTCACACCGGTGGTGGTGGTGGTGGGGTGCTGAGCTTCGGGGGCTAAGGCCGAGAGGAGAAGGGGGGGTGATGCTGATGAAAGGGGGAACCTGGAAGACCCTTTATTCCCTTGTGTGTGTTTGTGTGTGTGTGTGTGTGTGTGTGTGTGTGTGTGTGTGTGTGTGTGTGTGTATGTGTGTGTGTGTGTCTCAGCTATTTTTGGAGAGATAATTACAAAAACCAAGACTTCCATACTAATGAAGCAGACTGGCTTTTGTTCCTATTCTGAGATTGTTTTTTTTTTTTTTTTGTTCATGTCCAGACAGATTCAATGTTCATCAAGGATGTGATGCAGAGGATTCATTTTAGGGCTGGATTTGCCCATATACAGTTAGAAGTCAACAGAAATCGTATGATGTTATTATCTCAAATGTATTTACTGTACAGTGCTCTTCATGATTATTAGCACCCCTGGTAAAAAAAAAAAAAAATGTCTCTTTGAAAATCCATCTTTTGGTAAAGTTGCTTTATCTCACACTGGAAAAATGTGAAGTAAATTTATTCTGAGAAAAACATCCCTCATCAAGCAGTAATAATTTTCACCAAATGCACATGGTCCACGATTTTTGGAACCTCTGCACTTACACTCTCCCAGTGGCAATAAAACAGTGTTGAGTCTTCTTTTATGACTTTTTATAAGGTTAAAGGCATCTGAAACAATTCCTCTTTACAGAATCTCTCCAGATCATCCAGCGTCTCAAGAGGGATCAAGAATGTGCGCTCACCTCTTCAGCTCACACCACAGGTTTTCAGTGGTCTTCAGGTCAGGGAACTCAGATAGCCATGGCAGAAGGTTCATTCTGTGGTCAACTTACTATTTTTGTGTTGATTTGGACATATACTATAGAACCAGTGACAACCAATGACAGCACAGATTTAGTTACCTGTCAGAGGCAGATCCTGGTATTTCATGGAATCCATGTAGGATGAAGCTACTCCACTATAAGGTGTGCCATTAATCATGAAGGGTACTGTAAATGTAATGATACAGTATGAGGGGCATTTTATGAATTGCAAATCAGAGCTCTAAATCTGTAGCTGTAACCTGAAGAAAGTCTGTAGTTGGTTATGCAACATCTGACAGGACCAGATAACCAGCTACAGATAGCTAATA
>JBCNYH010000015.1:11212373-11223388 GCA_039654325.1 Tandanus tandanus
TATATATATATTGTGTGTGTCAGACAGTAAAGGTGACTCTGAGCATGATATAAAACCACTATAGTGAGGCTGCCTCTGAAAGTCATGTCATCGTAATGATGCACCGTGTTCATCTGGTTCTGGTCCAAATTGACCCTCTCCATTCAATGATTATTGAAAATCGCCCAGTGTCCTTTCCAGAAGCCTAGCTCTGAGAATAAATCAGAAAGCATGAGAGTAGAGACAAAGGGATGAAAAGTTTGACAGAGAAATGGAGGCCACTCTTGGCTTCCTGTCACCTTTATAAGCTGAGTAAATTGATTTCTGGAAAGGTCACAAAGTGTGTATGGTTCTCAATGGGCACTATAGAATCCAACAAATGAGCTCCATAAAGTTAGTTCATATATAACGGGCAGATTGGCAGAAAAATGAAAAATCTTAGAAGACTTGAAATAAGTAGAAAGAAAAAGAAAAGCATTTAAACTCATGTGTGTTGTATTTTAAACTGTTACTGGTAAACAAGCAGAATAGAAAATGCCCAGGAGTTATCGTACTGTATCCAGAAGAAGATGGGTATTGCTCGCATTTATAGATTCTAAGAAACCTAGATACTGCATTACCTACTTTAATTAAAAGTTATGGGAATTTTTGGCTCTTTATTATTAATCAGAGTAGACGATACAGCTTATATGTTAGCTGATCCAAAATGGCTCTTTTTGGGTTTTGTTTTGTTTTTTCCAAACTGTCCAAGTTAATAGGCAATACCTTAGTGAAATCTGACTCTACCCATATAACATCACAGCATCATAGTTTGCATTGCATTTTTTATAAGAATCTATGCAAGCAAACTACACATAAGACCAGCAAGATGCTACATGGCCTCGCTGACAACTACAGTGATCCTTCCTACTTTGTTATTATTGTGCTGTTGTGTCTGAGCTTCACCTATAATTAGAATTTAACAAAGATTCCTGTCTATTCATCAGCGCACTGCACTGTGTAAATCACTTACTCAATTCATTTTAACATTCACACTCTAAATGGTTATATTCTGCCAAACAACTCAGATAGTTATAAGATTCACTTGATGGATTTCAGTCACGGTTGTACTCAGTGTGAATCGAGAATACTCAAATTAGCTGAAATTGCTTTATACTGCATTTAACTGATTTTCATAAAAATGTTTCCTTCCAAATCAAAACCCAAGTCACAAATACACTTCAGTATGTAACAGCTGATGTAACTTTGTATGAGAGAATTCGATAATAATGATTACATAAAATTGCTGTATACATGTATAATGTATAAATACATTTTTAACAACAAATTTATATTTCATATCTCCATATATTATTATAATATCATAAATTGGTCAAGTAGCTCAATGTTAGTTAAAGGTAACATGACAGAAGCCTCAAGCGACACTGTCAAAGTAGTCACATCATAAAAAACACATCCAGTAGTCAGCCGATTGCAGCCTGTTGCAGGACTAACATCATCATTATTGACGGTCCATGGTTTTCGATGTTCATCTTTAGTGTGCCTGCACTTAACATGCACGTTCATGTGTGGCTAATCTGACTTTCAAATGGCAAGGCTGTCTACACTGTCTGTACTGATAGAAAGACTGAGTCAGGGCACTAACACTAACAACGATTCACACTCACATTCACAGCCATGGTCAATTTAGAGCAGCTAGTTGATCTGATGTGCATGTCTAATGGACTGTGGGAGGAAACCGAGGTTACTGGAGGAAACCCAAACATGGACTCCACACAGAAACTCCCTCATTGACCACAGGGCTTCTTGCTGTGAGGCAAGAGTGCTAACCACTATATAACCAAATATAATTATCAGCAAAAAATTTTACAAAATTAAAATAAAATAAACTGGTGCCTTTGTGACAAGAAGCATGAACTAGCGATCGGCTTCTCAATCATAAAAAGTGAACAGAATCCATTTTTCCAGTGATGGCGATGCAAACTAACTTCAGAACCTGCTCATAATTCAGGTCAGACACACACCCCAGCCTGCTAAATGTGCCTAAGTGAGATGAAATTGATGAGAAAAGCACAATGGTCAGCAGAAAGTGAATGGGGTTATGCTACACTAATTCACTTCTCTAACGCTTCTCTAATGTAGCATTCTCCAGATGTGCATGTCCTCAAGGTTGTCGCTACCTGCTAATAAAGCATGATTAGCATTCAAGCTGCTTCAGGCCATTGGCTAAGGAGGATCTTTTTGCTAGTAGAAACATGCTTGCACAATTAGGGTTGCCCATTATAAAGGTGCACTGATGTGATTACAGACTTGGGGGGGAAATGTTGTACTTGCAACAATGCATAGCATAAACGCTTCTGCTACGACAAGCATTTTGTTGTGGAGGTCAGCTAGCTTATTGGATGTTCATGCACTGTTCCCAACCAGCTGCTGTTCCAAACACACTAAACAAAAACGAAATCTCTGATATGAAAACATAAGGATTTATTCAGCCATGACCTCGGCAATGTAGAATATTGTGCACTTTCAGAAGCAGGTATGAAATATGATTACCCAGCTGCTCACTTCCTCTGTTTCCCCATCACAATTCCTTCTTCCTGTCTCTAATCGCCCTCAATGGGAACATAGTTAAGCACCAACGAAAGCCTGGTGGTGTGTTTTATTCGCCCCATAGACACACACATGCTCACACAGACATGAACCCAACACATTTATATATGTCAGCAGGCTTCTGGCCACTTAAGGGAATAATTATGGAATGGGCCACACAACCCGAATGGAAGTAGTATGTTTTATTTAAGTACTGCAGCGCAAGCAGTAGGAAACAAGCTCTTACTGGACCCCATAGGTCCTGAACTCCCTGATGTTACAGGTTAAAGGTCAGTGCACCTTCAACAAGCTAATATTAGGTCTTTACTCATTTGTTTTTTATCTCTGTAATAAACATAGGATTGCTGTTAGGAAGTGCGAGCTTCAAAAACACTGCACATTTCCTCGATTGTCTTTAAACTTAGTTTCTTTCATGCAGATAAAATTCCTACTTATTTACCATGTAGTTTCAATTTTTAGCATCCATTTTTAACCATGCATTTTACAGTGTTTTTCTCTGAAACATATTTCACCACATGGTTTAGAGTACCCCATGTGAAGTGCATTCTGTGCTGAGATCTTTAGCAGCAAGGACACCGAGTGTTTTATTTCACTCACAAATAGTTGATCAGTGACATCAAGTCAGTCTATATATCTTCACACTGTTTCTGCAGTAAGAATCTGAAAACTGAGTCGTTATTAATACTAGTATGAGAAAAAAGAAATTGCAGGGCCGCACTTTCAGAATATGGATTTTAAAATACAGTCCGGCCAAAAAAAGAGTAGCACACGCTAATATTTTGTTGGATTGCCTTTAGCCTTGATTACAGCACATTATCTCCATGGCATTGTTTCAGCAAATTTAAGCAAAATCACATTTATTTCCATCCAGAGTTGGGTTTAGTTTTCACTGATGTCTTGAATTGATGACGGGAAAATGAAGCCACTCCATAAAGTCTTCTGCATGCACACATCCCAAAGACTTTCAGTAGGGTTAAGGTCAGGACTCTGGGGTGCCAGTACATATGTGAAAATGATTCTTCATGCTCCCTGAACCACTCTTTTATTATTTCAGTCCCAACTTTGTATCCGTGACATCAGAGAAGAATAATTACATTGATTGGACACCATGGTCATGCAGTACATTCAGGTCATCAACTGACTACATTTTATTGCCATTTTAGTGTTAATAGTTTAGTGCAATAGTGTCATCATTAGTAATTTGGAGTAATTCATGTTCATCAGTAATTCAGAATACGGTTCTGTTTAGGGCGGCATGGTGGAGTAGTGGTTAGCACATTCACCTCTCAGCAAGAAGGCCTGGGTTCGATTCCTGGGCTCGGGCATTTTTGTGTGGAGTTTGCATGTTCTCCCTGTGTTTGTGTGGGTTTCCTCTGGGTACGCGGGTTTCGTCCCACAGTCCAAAATCATGCACATTAGGCCAATTGGCTGTTCCAAATCGCCCCTAGGTGTGAATGTGAGTGTGAATGGTTGTATGTGTGTTTGCCCTGCAATGGTCTGGCGAGCTGTTCAAGGTGTACCCCGCCATCGCCCAGTGTTGGCTAAGATAGGCACCAGCCTCCTCGTGACCCTAATTAGAATTAAGCAGTACTGAAGCAGTATGAATGAGTACTGTTTAGATCACTACAACAAGACTGTATGCCAGTGTTATATTGATGCCCTTAAATAGACTGTTATGGTCCTGATATTTAGGTATAAATTATTATTTACTGCTCAGGTAATCTTCTTTAGCTTATAAGAGGACATGTTGTTTAGCTGAATAGGTACAGTATGTGTGTGAATAACTGCAATGCAAGACAGGATAAAGATGCAATAGTTGCAGTGTATTCTGCAATGTTGAGTTTACTATGTAGATACAATCCTTTGTGTGTAACTGCAAGGATGTTCTGGATTACTGTGTATCTGTGTACAAGTGTTGTTGTAAGATTTGGTGAATTATAAAGAAATTTGACAAAGTTTTCTTTCAACATTTCAACCATTATCAATATAAATATGGAATATTCTGAGAATTGAAGGTGTTTCGTTTTTTTGTTTGTTTGTTTGTTTGTTTGTTTTTTTATAAACCGACCCATTGATTGGTATTGTTCTGTAGCTACACAGCTTTGTAAGGAATAAAACAAAACAAAAGTTTAATAAAAGTGGTTTTATTTAAAAATAATAATAATAATAAAATTAAAAAAATAAAATTTCCATGGCTGCGATGGCCTGGCAAGCTGTCCAGGGTGTACCAGGAAGTCGGCTGAGATGGGTGCCAGCCTCCCCGTGACCCCGTTTAGGATTAAGCAGTTCAGAAAACGAGTGAATGAATGAATGAAGAAAATGAATCTATATATATATATAATATGTTAATAATTTTATTTTTCAAGTAATTAAAACTATTGTAAAGCACCACCTTCCTTAATTATTAAATATTATAAACAATAATAAACATTTCCTTATAGAAAGCTTTACCCTATCAGTGACTCGAAACAACCAGTGTACAGTACATTAGGTTTTCAGTATGTCATTAAATAACAATACATTTTAATCTATTTAATCTATTATAAAACAACTCCGGTCCAGTTGGTCAAACTATTAATCAGATATTCTAAATCTACACCTAATTCTCTTTTAAAATGAGAGCTTAAATTTGGTGGAGGTAATTCAGAGAAATAATTGAAAATGTTTCAAGAAAATCAGTTCTCTTAATCTTGCACGAGCACTGAACACATCAAACCACACCTTACTCAACCACAGCACCCACTTACCCAAGAGAAGTACCTACACGGACTTTCAGAGAAATCACGCGTTGTACATGTGTGGTGCCCTATGTAACACCACCCACCCACCTGAGATCAGACCCCCTTCCATACATGGTAAAGGACTTTGGCCTTACAAGAAAACACTCATTTAGTTAATAATGTGCAGGCATTATGGCACCCAAGCCTTAGAATTGAGGTATTCTTTTTATTTCATTTGTAAAGTGTAAAGATCAATTTCCTTTAAGGTATCATCAACTTGCCAGAAAATCAAGTTTGGAGGAAATCATCTCATGCATATCGCACATCATAGTCACAGGTTGTTTATTGTTTACTATAGAAACAATGGAGTTTTAGAAGGAGTGCATAATTCAACCAATGATTTTCAGATTTTAAAATTCAGTCTGCAGCACTGCAGTATAAAGAATTATAAAAACATTTCAGCCTTATAGAAAACCTTCCAGCCTTGACACTCAAGAAAATTGTGAGTGTACACTCCGAGCTCACTGTGATCATTTGAGAGCACTATGAACTCACACTGGATCAAACTTAATTATACAGAAAAGTTTTTATTGTTGTTTTACTTTTGTGTATTGGGCTTATTAAATCAAATGCAATGGAGGTACAGATGATGTGTATCTTACTCCACCTCATTAAACAGAACTCTATCCTCACTCTGCTTCTCCAGAGACAATTATCAAGTAAAATTGTAAAATAGTCGCTTCTTGCTGAAAGGCTATCCTCAAGCACAATTGGACCAATCTGGACTTCTGACAACATGATGGAGTATTAATGAGCTCAATACAAAGACTATACACATTCTCTTTACCTCCCCTTTTGTGTTGCACCATAAGCAGAGCCCATATGTGGTACTGTAAACCTTCACAGTGTAAAGGTTCCCGGGGGAAGAGTGCTGACCTTTGCTGAACCTGTGCAGCACAACAGAAGGGGGGAACATTTACACATATGATCCAAACTAAAAACACTAAACACACACAGAACAATGAGCAGTGTTGTCAATACTAATAATAGGATGAACTGTTAAAGCAGCAGTAACTACAGCCCACAGTATATTACAACCTCATCATTCTCTCAATCCTTACAACCTTATACATTTAACACATATTTGTGTTTATTTTTTTATGATGTTATTATTGAAGGAGTAAAGAATGTTTAGTGTAATAATTTTATAGGGCCGAGCCATCAGTATAATTGTCACTGTTTGTCAGGAAAGCTCTGGCTTACTGTTTCTAACTGTTACACAAACAAGCTCAGCAATGTGCAGATACGGTTGGATTAATTGATATTATTATTTCTACAGTATTGTAAATGTCAATTAGCAGCCATGCAGAATAAATACATCATTCTAATCCTGTATGGGTTGGCAGCCTCTGTCTTTCATTTTAATACTGAAGAAGACATAAGCTATTTTATTCTCTCCATCTCTCTCTAATATATATATATATATATATATATATATATACATACTACTGAGTTATAAGGACTGATCCTGCCTATTGGCAGAGCACCAGAAAGCTCCAACCCTTGAAATTCGTTATTGATGTGATTTTCTCAGTCGGACACCATTTACCCCTCCCTCAACAACCTTGAAATTTCACCCTGAGGATCCCCAAGAGGCACTTTTTGTCTGGGAATAAACAGAGCATAAAAGAATTAAAAAGAGAATGAAAATATTATTCTATGAAAAGGAAATAACAATAGTAAAGAAAATCATAAGTGACTGTAACAATACTAAACATCCGTTATATGAAGAATATCAATTGTTGGCAAGTGGGCGTACTTCCCGTGGGCGTACTAATATTTATGAATATATTTTTGTAATTATTCTATATGTTATTAATAATGTAATATGTTGTACTTTGTGCCAATTTTTTATGCATGGATGACAAATAAATTTTGTTATGTTCCTTTCTGTTCTATTTTAAAAATGAATAAAAACCTTTAAAACAACAATCCTTAAAAACAAACAAAATTAGATCCTTGGAAATAGGGGTCAGTGTTAGCATTAACATTTTTAATTATGTATTTATCCATTTCAAAATATTATGTAACTGGTCTCTTTTAGTGGGAAAATGCATTTACTCAAAGCTAACCCCTGTACATACCCCTCAAAGTTATGTAACCCCCCCCCAATAATATTGTTTTCGCCTAAATAACCCAGTTAACATATGCTCAAGCATTGAGAAAAATTAAAATGAAAGGTTTCTCGACAGTTTTTGAATCAGAAAAGTCTCTACAATAACATAAATAAATTACAGTAAAAAAAACTAAGTAGGCAAACATCACTTAATTTGCATAAATCCAAGATGGCCACCCAGAACTTCATTTTACCATATTCTGACTACTAATTAATATTTTTCAAGGATTTAAAGTGTTCAATTATGGTTTTATTGAGTCAAGGAATGCATTATAACACATCTCGAGTTGATTTGAGTGTTAGTTAATAAGTCTAGTATTGTTACAGTCACCTTTAGCATTGACAACATTTCCTAGATTAATTTGGTTTCTATCAATTCTGATGTTACAACTTTTATTTTCATTCTCTTTTTAATTCTTTTATGCTGTTTATTCCCAAACAAAAAGCACCTCTTGGGGATCCTCAGGAAGAAATTTCAAGGTTGTTGAGGGAGGGGTAAATGTTGTCTGATTGAGAAAAAAATTCACTAGGAGAGTTTTTTCAGCTATTCCAACGAATTTCAGGGGTTAGAGCTTAGACTTTCTGACTTTCGATTTTTAAGGACCACCCTAACATGGAGTGCAACTTAGTACTCATGTAGTAGAGAAATAACCTGGTGTTAAACTCTCCTGGTTACATAAATATTGTACATTCTTCAATATGAAAAGTATTTCCGCAGCATTTTTGGATTTTGTAATAAGATACCTGAGCATTTGCATGATAAGTTTTTACCACCGTTTGCCTGCGGCATGAGATTTTTTTCTTTTTCTTTTTTTTTTTTTCTTTTGGCTTAATGGAGTAATCATGCAACTTAAAGGTTTTAGCTGACTTAAATGTGTGGCATTTAGCTCTCAGCCGGACAACCGGGTGGGAATGAAGCAGACAGGCTGAATTAATAGCCCGAGCAGAGACACGGAGCACTGTTGATTAAATGACTGCACAGATTGGCCGAACTATTCGTCTCAAGCCTGACAGAATGAATCTTCATTAAAAATTGATCAAGCGTCCCCCAGCTGGCCCGAATGCTCTTGTCACCTTGAAAACTTTTAAGACAACATTCAATGCTTGTTTAAAAGTGAATGTACAGGTGCAGGTACGTGCTTGGAAACCGTTTGTAAAAATGAGCAAACAAAGGAAA
Organism: Tandanus tandanus; assembly: GCA_039654325.1. Taxonomy (NCBI): domain Eukaryota; kingdom Metazoa; phylum Chordata; class Actinopteri; order Siluriformes; family Plotosidae; genus Tandanus; species Tandanus tandanus. The sequence goes on from JBCNYH010000015.1 coordinate 11,221,036, forward strand.
TGTTAATCAAACAAGCCGCACAGAGACAACACAATTACGAAGATATGTTTTTGTTCATGTTGCAGAGTTAGTTTATCTTGCTGTTTCCTGTCAGAGCAAAACCAGAGTGTACAAAGCATATTAATACTGTAGAGCAGAAACTTTGATAATAATATAATAGTATAATAATAGTATAATATATAATAGTATAATAAATAGGCCCCACCAAAAAATAAAAAAAACCTTTCTTGGTTTCTTGCTTGTTTCACTGTTCGATATAATTGTACTGGGCCCCCCATCTAACCATAAGTACTGGGTGTATATTATCTGGAATGTAAACAGGCCCCGTCTCCAGTGAATCCCAGCGCTCTGGACCGCACTGCTGCATGGTTGCTAAATATGAATGCGCAGTATCTGGAGCAGGAAGGAATTGACCCAGATTCCAAACACAGGGAAGACCTTCTCAACAAAGATGAGCTCAGCCAGGCTGAAAAGGTAACGTCCACTACACAAATGCACATCATTTACCATGACGGCTGAACCTCTATAGTCCAGTTTTAGTGTATGTTTCAGTTATTTATCTGAACACGTAACTGTTGTAACTGTAGTGAAGTTAAGTACAATGTACTGTGTGGAGTTGAAAGGGTAAGGACTGAAATCTGGACACACTGACAGGTCTTACATTAAACTCTATGTTCACACCTGCCAGTGACAAGTTGCTAGTGTAGCCAGTGGGCATGTAGCAACCGCGACTCTTGTTGCTTTTGAGGCATGAGCTGTCCGGCATGGTTTTTAGTTCTGATGGGAAATGGTAGTGGCTGTATATGTTCTAAAGTAAACTAGCTTAAACATATGTTAAATAATGACCACAGCAACGTTGCTGTTTGGATTTAAATAATCAAATACATGGGAGCCATTTTTAGGTAATTACTGCAGTGATTAATGTGTTTCACCTGGCAACAATGCTTAAATAGAAACTGATGCAGTGAGTAGCTTCACATTTCTTAAACAACAATGGTAGACGTATCCTGAGGTCATGGAAACGATGATGCTGTGGTTCAGATAGATCAAATTATTGGCCTGCATCAAGTAAAGAATACAATTAAGAAGATTGCTGACATAACGTGGAATTGGGTTAAATGCTGTCCGGCACATTATTAGAACCTGGAAGGATAGTGCTGAACTGTCAACTTCGCAGAAGAAATGTGGTTGGAAAAAAATCCTATCAAAATAAGAAGAAAAACATATGAAGCTACGTACTTTTCATAAGGTTGACAAAGCAATGACGTAGTGTATAACTGGATACACACACTCAGCTAATAAAGCAGTGATCTCAGCTACTTCTTTCCAAGCTTTATGTTTCTGTTAAAAGTCTCTCTCGTCTTATCACTGTCGCTCAAATCGCAGCTCTGTGTCATATACTAATAAAATGAATAGCCATCTGTCACTTTGTCACCTGTTTGAAAAAGTGTGAAAGTAGTATACGAGAGTAAGAGTACAGAAGGGTACTGTAGGAACCTGGAGGTGCTAATGACTTACAGTAACGGTAATTTTAGTGTGTGAACTCTCATCGCTTTCGGGGTCCAGTTGTCTCCTGATGCTGATATTATTAGCTCTATTCTGGAAGGAGCTGAGATAATTTCCGGGTCTTAAAATTCGAAATGAAGGCTAAGAGTTTACACCTTAAGATTTGTAAAGAAAGGAGGCACGGTGGCGTAGAGGTTAGCACATCCACCTCACAGCAAGAAGGTCCTAAGTTCGAGTTCTGGGCATGGGCGTTTCGGTGTGGAGTTTGCATGTTCTCCACATGCTTGTGACGGTTTCCTACAGGTACTCTGGTTTCCTCCCATGGTCCAAAAACATGAACATGAGGCAAATTGGCTGTTCCAAATTGCCCCTAGGTATGAATTTGTAAAGAATCTTGATTTTTTTTTTTTTTAGTACCTTCCCCTACATACAACCCACATTTCCTGCTCATTTAAAGCAGATCAGGTTTATTTTACTAACCCAGGTCTATAAATCAGTGATGTCAAACTCATTTTCTCTGAGGGCCACATTGCTTTTTAAAGTTGATTAAGGGCCTGAATAATCACTGAACATCTATTCTAAAAGGGCTACCATGAAATCTTCATGGCAACATGACTCGTTTAGGCATTTTTTCCTCTTTTCCTTTATTCGCTTGCATTTTCTGACAACACTTAACAGCGACAAGCTAGCCTGCAGTCTTTCTTGAGTCATGAATGACAAGCCGTTTACTGGAAATAGGCTGCCACCACCTCGTGGAAGTTTGATGGAATAGTCCTAAAAAGCTTGAGTCGAGGCAACTGGACTTCTTTTTTGTGGTTTTTGAAGACGTTTCGCTTTCAATCCAAAA
>JBCNYH010000015.1:11230294-11252828 GCA_039654325.1 Tandanus tandanus
TATGTAAAGCTGCTTTGTGACAATGTCAATTGTAAAAAGCGCTATACAAATAAAACTGAATTGAATTGAATTGAAATTCTGTCCATAAAAATTATGAACAGAACTGGTGACAAAGGACAGCCTTGGCGGACCCCAACCCTCTCCAGAAATACACACAAACACACACATATATATACACACATACACACACACACACACACACACAATATATTTTATTTTTTTTCAATGATATATGCAAGCATACATCATTTAGCATACATCAAATACAGTTTCGATAATGATAATAATAATAATAATAATAATAATAATAATAATATATAGATACGACAAGGCAAGGGCATGGCCAGAAATGCTGAGTAAGAAGCAGGGGCCTGCAAAATATTGCTGAATCATGCTAACTTTCATAGTCTGTAGAGCATATAATGACCATTGATTTGGAGTAATGTTACATAATGAAATCAATAATCAGATTTAAGAGATCAGATTATTTCAGATGAGGTTTTTGGGTAGTGCCTTTGCAGTAAATGGCCCCGACATGTGAATCAGCTGTGTCAGTACTGCCAAACTACTGGAACATTCTGCCTCAAGAAAACACAATGCTTACTTACAATGCATGCATCTGGTTAAAGATTAAATTAAGAGTAGCAGAGTAGAACTCCCATGTACTCCACTGATGCCGACATCATTCATACTGTATCTGTATGGAGGTGCTGCTGCTGCAGTGCTGCTGCAATTAATCTGTTATATTACATCGACATTTTAAATAAAGGCTTAATTAAATGTTCAAGGTCAGACGACAATCACGAAAGTAAAACCCAACGCCCATTATTTATCCATTAAATAACTGGTCAAGACTTTCAGTTGGTCATGAAGGAAGGACAAAGCAGCAAAATAACCTAGCACAACATATACATGACAATGACCTACCGATTCATCTACAGATCCATCCCTCAACTAAACTATTAAACAGCTTTAGAGTTATAGTCAGTTTCCTTTTAACCTCTGTTAAACATCTGTCTCTACAGGATGCCAGTGGAAGAAGCTCAGAAATAAGAAAGCTAACATGAATTTATCCGCTTGTTAGCCGGTAGCTTTGCTAATGGCAGTAAAACGCGCTGCTGCTCAACGGAACTGACGCGCATTTACACTTCTATCACTGTATTTACTGTAAATATCCCTAAACTAACACATGACTTTAGTCTCCCGGTTATCTGTAGCTCTTTAACATTCCCAGGCAATGTAGTAAAGCAGCCCTGAAAATGAGGGAAATGATTTACCTGATCCGGCGGCGACCGCCATTTTGGAAATAAATAGTTAACGAGTGCGCGCACGCACACACGGACGCGCTGAAAACGTGCAAGACGCGCGTGCACGTTCAAGACATGTAACTGTTCAGTGAGAGGGTGCATGCAAAAGTGAAAAAAAATTACTTTTTGCAGTACACTGTTGTTTGATTTTGTTCCCTCTGTAAGATATGCTTATAGAACTACACACAAAGGGGAAAAAAATCCAGATGTTCAGAGTAAATCTTCCACAGACATACAGTAACCCTTGACATTCTAAAAAGCGTGAGTCGACGTTTCACTTTTAATCCAAAAAAGCTTCATCAGTTTCGAAAATCTGGTGGGAAGTCCCAGCCCAAACCATCTCTCAAACCATCTCTCTTCCATGTCCAGAATCTGTACAATGGTTTGAAAGAGGAGTAAAGAAGCCATCTATGTGAAGAAGGAAAAACCAGCCATGGATCTCCTTCCCAAGAGGTCTCACTCCACTTCACACCTTGATTCGGGTGACCAAACCACCCCATGTGCAGACCAGGTAAACAACCCTAGTGGACAAAGGACCTTAACGAGTGATGGAATGGATGGAGGGGACAGATTTGCATGCGACTCGAGAGTTTTCTCCTTGGCCTATATAAGGCTGGAACTTTCCACCAGATTTTCTAACTGATGGAGCTTTTTGGATTGAAAGCAAAAAAACCACAGAAAGAAGTCCAGTTGCCTCGACTCAAGCTTTTTAGGATTACCATGACCTGGATGATTGAGAAGCTACGCCAACGTAACCCTTAACATTCCAAACAGGTTGCTCCACATTGTAATGTATGAGCTTGAATAATATTTTAATATGCCTATTACATTAGGTGTGTTACTCATTAGTCATGCTGCAGGTTCACAGCTCTACGGAACTCTAGTTTACAGTCTATGTGGAGTTTCATGTGTTTTCTTTGTGGTCACAAAATTTCCTCCAGATTCTACAGTTTCATCCCAAATACATGCAGGTAGGTGGATGGGCTACTATAGATAAAGTGGCTGTGCATGGTGTCCTGTGATCGACTGGCGTCCCACGCTGGGTGAATTCTCCCTCCTTATGTCCTGCGTTCCACAGATCTACTGCTACCACTACCAGAATAATGTGTTCACAGAACAATCTAAAGGCACATACTGAATGTGAGATTTCAGTAATCTTTCCATTTCTGTTTTTGCAAGCCCCATTGTGTGAAATTAATCTAATAAACTTGGATATGACATCAAGTTTGAAGTATGTAGAACGTATTATTACACCTGTGGAAACAAATCTCACATTCTGTAAGTTGCTTAGGATAAGGGCATCTTTCAAATGCTACACATACACACACATACACACACACACAAAAAAAAAAAACCTATATCCACTGAGTTTTGACTGATGGTATACTTAGTCTGTGTCCTAATGAACCAGTATAAGAATGTATTCACTGACAGTGATTTTAAAGCACTTCTTTAAGTCGCTCTGGATAAGGGCGTCTGCCAAATGCTGTAAATGTCATATGCTGTGACACAAGTCAGTATTCAAGTCACATTGTGAGATGGTTATCCTAAAGTTCTGTTACTCAGTATGTTGGCTCGGGCTGTCTTTGGTCTCAAGATGGTGATGATATAATGTCTGTATATTGTGCACTGTCTATATTGTATACTTACTATATACTATTGCATATTACTATGTGAAATATCTTTATTATATCAACACTACTGCAAACATTGTATCCATGTATATTTATATAATTGCTTTCCTAAATAATTCTGCTCGAAAACTGTCTCCTTGTACATAGTAACATACATGGCCAAAAAGCTTAATTCTGAGTCTAACAATGCTCATCCTTACACTTCTCCCACCAAGACCCAAGACCACCATTTTGGAGCCCAGAGGTTTCCCTTTCAGAGAAGTAGTCTTTACTGGAGCAAATCTGAGGTGACTTTTTCTGTGTGTGCAGCTCATGTAAATGAAAATAATTGTAGAGATTTATGTTTCTTGTTTCTTTTCTATACTGAATTAATCCCACAAGGGAAATTAGTGCCTCTGCATTTAATCCATCCAAAGTGAGCACACACACACTCAGAGCAGTGGGCTGCCACACACATTGGGGCACCCGGCGAGCAGTTGGAGGTTAGGTGTCTTGCTAAAGGGCACTTCATCCCTGAAGGTGGAAGAAGGGAAGGTGCAGCTCACTCCCCCACCGCCACACATTTCTTCTGGTGGCTCGGGAATCAAACCAGTAACCTTTCGGTCCCAAAGCTGCTTCTCTAACCATTCTCTTAGGCTACAACTCCCCTGACTACCTTTAGCACTGAGAGCACTAGAGCAAAGATGACATTAGTAATATATTGCGACTGTTAATTTTGGACTCCATACAGCACCAAGAAAGGTATTCTGCAAATAAATGTACATACTTAAACACCATATCATTCACTAATCTCAGAAATTAGTATTAAAAGAGCACTACACAATGATTATATCAGAGTTTATTAATTTTTTTTATAAATATAATATATACATGTAACATTAAAGTCTTCCTATTGGGAGACAACAGAAAGGCATCAAGGCATTATTTTTGATATTTAAATTGACCGCCACAAAATCCACTTCAACCAAATCCACACACAAAAAAACAAACAAACAAACAAAAAAAACCAAAACAAAAAAACACCTGTCCACACACAACAAAACTTAAATCATTTTAACTAATCGGAGACCTTGAGGTGTGTGCCATCAGATAAGAAAGTGCTACAGACGTACTAGGTGCCCACTTTCAACTGCTACCTTCTGTAACATATTTACCAAATCAAATACAGTAAGAAAGGACATGTACAATAATAATAAAAAAAAAAAGGGATATCCAATTATTTTTAAACCCAGGCTTTGTGAATGTAAATATAAATGAATACGGAAATAAACCGATTTCTGTCTGATCAGTGTTTCAAAAGTCAGGCCACCATCGTAAGATTGTCCAACACACCTAAAGCCACATTCAGTGATAAAGTTAGCCAGTTTAGTACAGATCAATAAAAATATGAACATAATAACTTCAGACATGTAGGCAAATGTTATTACACTTCATGGCCAAGTTAATACAATTCCTGCAGGTTACAAACCCAATGCAACAGCTTTACAGATGTAAAGTGGAACCTTAAAAACTGCACAACGCACAGTAACAAGTCACTTACACATCATTACTACTAAACAACTCTTCCTACCAATGCATTTAAACAGTTTTTCTCTACATTTTCAAAATATTGACCTATTGTGAGATTATGACCTAAAGATTAAACATGACTGGAAGCTCAACATCCCTAAAACGTATATTGATAATAGTCCAGTGTTGATGATCTGCCCTTTAATATCGTATTAACAAGCAAAAATAAGTGGATATATTTCATCTTTTAGTAAGCATGGAGAATAAAATAGAGGTGCTATTAATAAAGATTGTGTGACTTTATACATGGAAACCATTTTACATTATTCATAAAACAGAGCTCCATGTGTATATTCCTTTCTACAACCATAGCTAGAAATACATGTGAGAAAAATTGTGCATTAACCTCATTCAGGCCAATCACATTAAACAACTTCAACGATGAGCTAATTTACAAACCCATACAAAAAATACTACAAATAAACAATGTAAAAAAAAAAAAAAAAAAACACCATTCTTTTTAAATGTATGAAAATTTGCACCTTACAAATAATTTTTTTAAAAAGGAGGTGGGGGATCATCCTGGCAGTTGTTCTTATGCTCCTTGTAATTTGACACCTTTATAGTTAATCACCTTTTAAAGTATCGACCCATCAAATATCCAACAGTACTAATGAAATACTTATATATACTGACTCATAATAATAATAATAATAATAATAATAAATAAATAAATAAATAAAAGGAGGGGTGGTTATTTAAAGACTAAAGTTAAAAAAAAAACAAAAAACAAACAAAAACAACACACATACTGGCATAAACATTTCATACACGGGGAGCACTGTATTACCATATCACATTTATTATTATTATTATTATTATCATCCCAGACAAGGCAAATCTCTACTCTTAATGACCACTAAAAGGTCTAAATGAAGGATTACACTCAATATAACTACAATCTAATAAAAGTACAGGACAGTAAGATTAGAAGTTGATGAATTCTGGAAAAAAAATTTAAATAATGTGTCAAAACACAACTTTTGGGAAAAAAAAAACAAAAAAAAAACAAATGAATGTACTTTATATATTATACCATAATACCATGTTAATATAAGAAAGCTATTCCTTCTAGACACATTACTCATTTTATCATTATAGATAATTATTTCAAGTAATAATCTTAGAGTCTAGGACCTAAGAAGGAATTCTGATCAACGTTGGCTAATTCATGTATATACTACTGCGAGGGGAAAAAACTAACTATAAACTACATTTATCCTATTTTCCTTTAAATCAAGCAAAGCTGTGGATTCTGTTCATGGCAAGTAAAAAACTATTAGAAAACTTAATTTAGTGCAGAAAATATACATCATCCCAACACATACTCTGAACAAAGCTGTGGAATAAGGCGAGTGACTCGTTTAGTAACTCAAAGTAAAGCGTTTCTTGATATTGACATTATTCTAAAACTATAATATGATAAATATTCTTTTGGTCGATTTCTACATAGTCAGTTTTATAATGCACACATGTCAGTGATGTGGTAGATGCGGCTGTTGGAAGGTTTATAATATTCTTGAGAGCAGCTTAACATGCTCCAACTCACCTAAAAATCCTGTCTCGTACATGAGCCATTGGCATGTCAAAACTAATAGCACAAGATCATCCAACTGAACAGCCATGCTTAACGTTTAAATGATCATTTAATACAAGAAAAATAAAAGAATTTTAACACAAGTCTACCCTATGCAAAGAATTTCTAATGAGATTTAGGAACTGTTTAGCGCTTAGAACTCCCAAAGAAAATTCAGTCTAGAACAAAAGTAAGGGTTATAGTTGGAAACTGGTCGTTTTTGTGTGTTCGGTTGTCCTTAAGTAGAGCCGGAATATTAACGGGAGAATTTTTGGTTATGCGGAAAAAAAAAATAAAATTATTAAACTTTCTTTACATACATGTAACAATGTGGAAAAATATACTGTAACAAAAATGTATGATTCACGGGCATGAGTCAAATGGAGGTTTCGTATGGAGTATATGTGAAGTGCAAGGTGTAAACCGTGTGTGTGTGTACGAGTATGTGTGTTGGAGAGACCAGAGTGAACGGTCTCTGCTGCATGTACTGCATAAGTAAGGCGGACTGAGGAAAGACTGCATATTCAACGGCTTTGTCAACAGGTGAAGACATCGCTTCCAGCCCTCCGTTATAACGAACCATGATGTCAGTAAAAAGAGACGGGCCAGGAAAGAGGTGGCTTCCTTGCAGCAGGCTGAAAAGTTGAGAGAGGAGCAGAACAACAGTTAATCAGACCAGTCACTCTGCAGGAATCTGTGAGCAGGTTTTTTATTTTTATTTTTCTTAAAGGCATCTGTTTGAACTGCATCTCACTGTTCAAGTATTTTTTTTTTTAAATGCAGATTTTTCATTTTGTGTTGAGGTTTTTAACGGGGCATTTTGGATGCTAAATACCCCTACTGTACGGCGGAGGTAAAATGGCTTCTTTGTGCAGGAAATAGGGGAGAAAACCTGTGAGTATAAAAAAAAAACAGATTTGAGAGCTGATGCTGGATGAGAAGTCTGGAGAAGTATTGCTTGCGAACAGACTCTCCACTTCTCTCCTCCTTTCTTCTCTCTGTGGGCTGGAAGCTTTTGCATTGTCAGCATCGTTCAGTTCTCATCATCTCCACTGGCTGGGGAGACAACGCTGGGGAGCTGAATGAGAAAGAGATGGAGGTTGGCCCTCTGTGCAGAGGTCATGAGGTAGGAGAGGGACGCTGGCACCAGAGGAACATTACTGGGTTTTCTGTGCCCATTTCAAGTCATCTGATCTGGGCTTCTCTCCTGTCAGGATCTGGATGATGTCCTCCAGATTCCTCCAGAAGCCAAGCTTCTCTAGTGGGTAGTTCAACCAGCCTGTATGGGGACACAGGTACAGGCACTTCAGTAAGTTATAGCATTAAAAAAGCTTTATAAAAGGTCATAGGACGTTACAAACGTTATAGCCATATGAAAAAACTTGAAAAATGTTATATGGGAAATAATCAGTGCAGTAGGTTTACTGTTTAAAGGAATGTAGTTATGTCATTTTGGAGATAAAATGTGTGTATGTACCTGTAGTAATGCAGAAATAGGTCTCGTGAGGAGATACATGATGAACTCTGTGGTGTTTGCGAGGAAGGATGAGGTGCAAGTCCTGTAAGATGGTGACCCAGCGTGGCAGCCCAAAATAGGTGTGAGACCACTTATGGATCTGATTGGTTAGTGTCACAAAGATGGCCAAAGAATACAAGTAGCAGTACCAGGGAAAGATACGATACATTTCCACTGCAAAAACAAAAGAAAAAAGAAAGCCATTATGACTATGGTTAAAAGGTGCTTATATGGCAGAATAATTTCATGAAGTCTGTGGGTTTTATTTTTGTGCTGGGCACCTGTAACTTTATGGTGTAAGGTTGACATTTTGCTTATTTCTTTGGGCCCAAGCCATTCCCCCCTCCCACCACACCCCCAGTTTGACCAGCTGCTATTTTTAAATGTGCTAACGTGGGTAGGGACATGCAATAGGGAGTGTAACTTTCTATATGTGCCAGCACAGTGGTATTTTCAAACCCACTTTGGTCCAAAATTGTGCTTGTTCACATGGACTTGGAAGGTAGATGCTCCAGATAATCTAAGGCCAATAATAAACAAATTACAAAGAAGTTTTTTAACAAAGAAAACGTCATTATTGATTTGGTGAGTTTTCTCTAAGTAGAATTTTTTGTAAGCAGTCTCCACCCCCAGTGATTTGGAACAGTCTCAGAGTAAAGAGGGTCCTTTAAGTTTAGCACAGTGGGAAAGGCTTTTAGAGAGATTATGCTGCACTTTGAGCTTTATTTAAAAATGTCATTTATATATCATTAGTCATGAAAGATATATATTTTATTGTACATTTTATCATAAATAAAAAGGTACAGTCATCATTAGACAAACAAGTCCAAACCATGGAGGCCCCACCATACAATTTACAGTAATTAATGGATGTGATGTGAATTGGTTGGTGCCAAATACCACAGTACACCCTCCACTCTTGTGGGGTCCATACAATAAGGACCTATATAATAACTGGAATGTGGTTTTAATGTTATGATGTTGTGGCTGATTGGTGTATAATTTCGGCTCTGTAGACTGGAAACAAAGAAAGTGGCAAAATGAAAGCCACACAACACTAATTCAGCCAATTAGCTGCCCATTGGGTGTAGATGAGATATGGGGCGTTATGTATCCATGAATTTGGAATTTTTTTCTTTCGTTCACTCAGGTATGTATGTATGTATGTATGTATGTATTTATTTATGTATGTATTTATTTATGGGGAGGGGGTGCTGTTTAGCTGTTAATCAACACATCAACAATCTTTCTCCAAAATAGTACACTTGTGATCATTTGCATTTATTCATTCCATTAAAATTGGCCGGTATTTCTAAAATGCATGTGTAAAGCAGATGTCCAGTCTGGGGGCGTATTTAGTTTACCTGGTGTTAGAGTGTGGAAGTTGTAGGCCATATTTGCCAGGGGAATGATCGTCAGCATGCAGTTATCACCATTCGTCTCTATGAAATCATGCCGTGTGATGGCTGTGGGATCAATATGATGTTCCCGAAATGGACGGATGAATGCCTGCAGGAGAGAGAGAGAGAGAGAGAGAGAGAGAGAGAGAGAGAGAGAGAGAGAGAGAGAGAGAGAGACTGAATACTGGTAACCTGCTCCACTGAGACAGAACACGAGATTCTCACAAGTCTCCTGAGCTGGGGGGTAGGGGGGGCCATCAAAGATGAAATGCATCCTTCAGACAGCGTTAAAAATTTTATGTGCCCCAAATCCTGAATGACTGGAGAAGCAGAGCCCTACTTGCTGTTGTTCTCAGCAGTAACACAGAACATTAAGAATATTAACGGGAACTCGGTTCCTTTCACTGAGCCAGTTCACAGCTCTTGGTACTTATCCGACTCTGTTGATGTGGTTTTATTTTAAGTACATTTATAGCTGAATAGAAAGGTGAAATTGTGTTTGTAAGACACCATACCTTTCCAACAACAGGCAGATCCACAGACCCCCATGTGTCAGCCCCCCAGTGGACCAGTCCAGAGGCAAAGTCTGCAGTAAGGATTCCTCCCACTGTACACACACACACACACACACACACACACAGGTATATTAGTATAAAGTCTGTTTGGTCTCGGATATACTAGTAAGGTCTGTTACATTAGTTTCAATAGGCCAGCATCTCTATGACAACAAAACAATTCATCACAATCAGAATGAACAACATGCCACAACCGCAAACTGTAAAAGTGTCTGAAAACATGGAAAGGATCCCTACAGGGACAAACCTATATCAATTTAATTAAATGTAGCCAAATACAGTAGATATTGATTATTTTTTTACTTAATGAAGTTTGAGTGGAGAGCACCACCTTGACTGACAACATTCCTGTGCTTAAATTAGCAGCATATTTCTGATAAACAACCAGAAATATCCTGATCATTACTGTATTTTAGCTAGTAATGTGCAACCCGAGAGCACACATTACATTTTCACGTTTGACGTAACCGAGTTGCAGGTTGCATCACGGAAACTACATTTCTGAAATTATGTCAAAAATACAACCTGTCTCCTCCTGCAAAAAAAATAAAAAATCTGTCACAGTATGAGGACACTGGAGACTGAGACAATGTTCTAAATATAAGTGCCTACTCAATTCAAGTCTAGAGTTTCAGTCTAGCTGCTTACATACACACAATTGTGTGTGCTGAGTCATACTGGGTGATTAGTACAGCACAGGCATGTTTGTTAGGCCATTGTGTGCACTGTAGGCTTTTTTTGTGTGCGTGTGTGCGCGCGCGCAACTCACCAATTCCCAGAAAGATGTACCAGACATGGCCCAGGTGGAAGTGGGCGAGGAGGTTAAAGAAATTAAAGGCCATGAGGGTGAAACAGAGAATAACACTGATCCATTCCTGACATCTTTTACCTAATTAGAGAGAGAGAGAGAGAGAGAGAGAGATTCACGCAAAACAGCACAAATATCCTCCCTTTCTTCGTGTCAGCAGTTTCTTTAATAACTACAAAGAAAGACACCCTGTATCCCTATAACCAGCTGATGGGAGTGTGTAAGTTTTTATTAATATCGCCACCCTGTAACTCAATTTCTGTATCCCCTTTCCTCCTCAAATCACTGAGCAAGAGGATCGTTTGACTACAATCACAATATAAACACCCATTCATACCCATGAAGGAAAAATACTGTGTGCGATTCACACTGCTGCTTTTAATATGCGTCAAATCTCTCACTCGACTACAGTCCCAGTAATAATTAAACACCATGCGTTTTGCTATTTTGCTCATTTTCTCCATGTACTGCTCCTTGTACCATTCACTCTCCTACATGCAACTCAGCTCTTCCGCAGCAGGACACCTAGCAACTGCTGCACAACAACAAAACAAAGATCTAATCCTTTAGAGGATCTGTTTCCTTCACAGTAGCTTAAAAGGCCCACAAGACAATAAGCAGGTTCTGTACGGCAGCAGGAGTCAGGTTTGATACGGCTCAGCTAGACTAATTACACACGTGTCGACATTTTGAAGCGCAGCACACAGAGACCTACATGGGCCTGAGCTAGGATTAGTGCGGCTCATTGATTTGGCTAAATGCAACAGTCTCCAAATCTTACTAGCAGGAGCTAGTTCTCTCGCAACACACAAAGATCAGAGCTGGGTTTCTGACACATTTCAGAGAAACGCCATTGTTTTATACAGAAATCAAATGTTTCAGATTTATTTATTTTTTTTACATTAATGAATAATCTCTTCTCTGTTTTAAATGAGTGCAAATCCTAAATGCATCCTCATATACAGTGGATATACAGAAAACGATCTCACCCCTCACTCAATGCCAGCCAAGTGAAAAAGTATAATCACACTCACTCATTCATTTGTCAAAACAGTTAATCCTACTACTAGGATCGCAAGGCATCTCAGCCAACACTGGGCGAAGGCGAGATATACCCTGAACAACTCGCCCGACCATGACAGGGCCAACACACACAACCATTCACACTCACAGCCACACCTAGGGGCAATTTGGAACATCCAGTCTGCTTAATGTGCATGACTTTGTACTGTGGCATGAAACCGGAGTACCCCGAGGGAACCCATGCAAGCACAGAAAGAACATGCAAATTCCACACAGAAACACCGAGCCCGGGACTTGAACCCAGGACCTTCTTGCTGTGAGGCACACTGTGCCACCTGTTACAATTCAGAGGAATAAAAATAAATAAATAAATAAATAGACCACCTCGCTGAGATGGGTCACTGTCCCATGTCAGTACTTTGTGGAACCACCTTTTGTTGTCTTTACAGCACTGAGCTTGATGGGATACAGCTCTACCAGTCTTCCACATCTAGACTGTGCAATATTTGCCCACTCTTGTTTACAAAACTGTTCAGGCTCAGTCAGATTGGATGGTGACCACTGGTAAACGGTAATCTTCATTTGTTTCTTCAGTTTAATTCTGGGCTTTGACTAGGTCACGCAAGGACATTCGCCGTTTTCTCCTTCAGAATCTGTGTGCTTAACTTCAAGTCACTGTCATGTTAGAAGGTGAACCTTCTTTCCATTGAAAACTTTCTAGTAAAGGGCAGCAGGTATTCCACAAGATTTGGTGCTATTTTACTCCATCTGTTTTTCCTTCCATCTTGACAAGTGCCCCTGTCTCTGCTGCAGAGAAACACGCCCACAACAGGATGCTCCCACCTCCACGCTTTACTGTAGGTATGGTGTACTTTGGATGGTTAGTGGTACTGGCTTTGTCAGATATACCATTAGGCAGAGGCCAAATAGCTTGATTTGTTCACACCTGAGCATAACTCCTTTTTCCATTTAGCCTCGGAATCTTCCTGGTGACATGACTTGGCCTTTTTTGAGCATTGGCTGTTTTCTTGCAATCCTCCCATACAAGCTACATTTGTACAGCATCTGTGATATTGTTGTCACATGCACACAATGGCCACTTTTTCATCACTTGCCATAAATCTCTGACTAGTCTCCTCTTTTTTCACAACAGTTCGAAAGGACAGTCTGAACAGAGAGCAGTCCTACTACAAAACTCCTTCTACTTCATGACCTTGGATTTTACTGTGTTCAGAGTGATTGATAAAGTCTTTGAAATGTTTTTGTAATCATACCCTTACCCTTTGTGCCTGTCCACAACTCTATTCCCTGACATCTTTTGACAGTTCCTTGCCACCTCGATCGTTGATCGTTTGCTTTCAGTTATACTTTCAAGAACTGGAATGCTCTAGGAATAATTTTTTTATGTTGAACTGATCAGTATGATTAAAGTTGATCACAGGTGAAAGCCAATTAGCTTGGTGTACGGTGGAGAAGGTGATTAGTTACACCTGAGTGAGCTTACAAGTATTTTTTTTAAGGGGGGGAGGTGACCTTTTAACCGTGTTTTTAAACTGTTGTTGAATTTTTCTCTTGGCTGTTCTAACTTTAACTAAACAAGTAAACGCAGCTAGTA
The DNA here is from genome assembly GCA_039654325.1 of Tandanus tandanus. Lineage (NCBI taxonomy): Eukaryota > Metazoa > Chordata > Actinopteri > Siluriformes > Plotosidae > Tandanus > Tandanus tandanus. The sequence goes on from JBCNYH010000015.1 coordinate 11,243,318, forward strand.
ATAAAATAAATGCGAAGATTTTAAAGGGGGTGATTATTTTCTGTACCAACTGCACATTTATATTCAGACACACCTGCTCTTCATTACAGGAATATTCAGAGTATCTGAACACTAAAACTGATATTTGTACAAAAAGCATAACATAACTGACATTTTACTCATTTTAAATCATTTTTATGAAAATTCCGCATTAGACATGTGACTGAGAACCAACTGTGCAGCAAAGAGAGCTTTGTATTGTGAAATACTACAAATATTTCCCCTATGATAATAACTGGAAACACATGATCAGGTTACATGATATACCCGAGTGTCACTGATACGTGACAGTCAGCATGGCTTATTATTCTCGCCAATAAACATTTAATGATTACCAATGTACACATTTATTTATTTTTTTTTTTAAAGGAAAAGAAGGGGGAGATGTGCTGTAAAGTGTAAATATCTGAAGTCTGAACACTCATGCACACACTTCACATTTTAAACCACTATTATATTTTTCATATTTAATTTAATTGATCATCGTACCTCATCGTACCTCAACAAAAACAGCGAAACCCTTCTATATGTTCTCCTGTTTGCAGTTGTTCTTTCCGATTGACAACCTGCAAACAACAATTCTGAAAAATCTACATTTAGTTTATCTTCAGAATCTTCTCTCTGATACTTCTCAGAAATCTTCTTTTTAAAGTAAAAGCCAGGCTTTATTTTCCTATGTTCTGTTACTCCTTTCCATGTGTCACATGACTAAAACAGATATCTTTGTGTTCATGTGCATGTACATTTGGTTTAAATCACTTTTCATCATCTGCGTAACAGCCATGGGGGAAAGGTCAGCACGAGGGACACAATGACACACACACACACACACACACAATGCATCATGTTTCTGGCTGAACTTTGGTTAGAAAAAAGACATATTCAGCATTCACCCGTGTACGTGACAAAAGACACGGCATTCTTGTAGGTTCCAGGTCATTTCTCTGGCACTCGCCCTCTCTTTCTCTCAAGCCCCGTCTCACTGTCTGGATTTACATTTACATTGGACGATGTGGTGGTATATACATATGCAGCATTTTCCCCTATTTTTCCGTACTTAAATTTATGTTATTTTTCAGTTCCAAACCATTTTTGGAAGCTATGAACAATCGGCAAAACCGGACAGGTGCTCCCCCCTCTTTGTCCGTTAAATCGGGGGTCGAGTGTACAGCAAGCTGCAATGCACTGTGTGTTCTGACATATTTCTATCATAACCAGCTTTACCAGTTGCAGCAGTTTGTGCTACAGTAGCTCTTCTTTGGTATCAGACCAGCCGCACTAGCCTTCACACCCCATGTGTATAAATGAGCCTTGGGCACCTATAAGACTGTTGTGAATTCACTGGTTGTCTTTCCCTGCATACCAGGAACATCTCATAAGTCCCACTATTTTGGAAACGAACAGACCCTGATCAGCCATAACATTATGACCACTGACAGGTAACGTGAATAACATTATTATATAACAGCGACAGCAAGCACAATCTGATTGGTCGACACACATGCAACAAGTCGCATATGGACTGGAGCGCATCCCACCAGCAACTTAGCTGTTAGCTAGCAACATGCTGCGCTATAATCTTTAGCAGCATCTTGAGAAGCATTCTGCTTTTTCTTAAAGTAAAAAAATGAATACAGGAAACAACCGAAGAGATAAAGAGTTTACAAAGTCCTGCAAAGTACTCACTGCTTACCCGAAAGCTCTAATTCATTACAGGAGAAGAAGCAAGCTGAAAGCTATCAAAGCCCTCAGAGACATGGATGAAGACGGCTTGACAACAAAGACAAGTAACGGTACCTGAAGAGAATTTAAAAAGGCCGCCGTTTTAAAATGCCACATAATAAACTCATTATTAATCTCCTTTGCTCGGTCTGTACAGAGAAAGCTCTTCTTCAGCTTGGTTTGTACAGAGAAATCTCAGCCTGAGGTCCTTAGAACAGACCTCACACTCGGTCAATAAACAGTTTTTAATCTCTTTAGTACCTAAAGTAGATATTCAGTTAATCTTTATGTGCCAGAGTCAAAGTCCAAAAAAACACAAACATGAAAGACAATAAATATAAAAGCCATATCTTATAGAAGACAATAATACCAGTCTTTCCTGATAAATGACTGTGACAGCAAAAGGATAAACATTCTGAATTGTACATCAGGTTTTATAGCAGGGCCTTAAAAGTGCTGACTCCTGCTTGCACTACAGCACCTAGGGTTCCTGAACAGAATACTCAAAGCCTGTACAAGCAACCTGAAGTTTCTGTAAGCTAGCCTTATTCAACTTAATCCACAAAGGGGCAGCATAGAGAGGCACGCAATAAAGCTTAACAGGGATTATCTTTCTATGGTCCGAGAGAGAGTGTACGTACATACATACATATACATATATATATATATATATACACACAGGAAGATAATGAAGGAACTCAGCAATCCCAACAATGGACTCCTCTCTCTGTTGCGTTCAGGGAAACGTTTCCATTCCTTGAAAGCAAACACTGAGCGAATGAGGAGGAGCTTCTTCCTGCAGGCCATTCGGGCCCTCAACCAGAACACTGGTACCTGGACTTTACATTCTACATCAGCTGATTGTTGCACACACAAATTGCACTCTCTGTACACCTTGCACTACTCTGCACACACAACAACCTCACACTCACTGGACATCTTTGTGTGCATACTGCACCGACACTTTACATACCATATTATTTATCATCACTACATTCATATTTTATATTTATATTTGACATTTAGCTATTGGTGTCTTTCAAATAGTTATTGATGTATGATATTTTACTCTTCTTGATATTGATACTATTTATTCTTCTTCAAATATAAGAGAATCGTAATAAGCATTTCACTACATATTGTACTGTGTATGATTTAGTATGTGACAAACAAATTTGAATTTGAAATTTGATTTGAAATGAGTGAGTAATTGAGTGTGTGTGTGTGTGTGTGTGTGTGTGTGTGTGTGTGTGTGTGTGTGTGTGTGTGTGTGTGTGTGTGTTGGGCCTGTAATAGATTGGTGAGCTGATCAGAATGTACCCTACCTTCACCCAGAGTGGGCTGGGATAGGCTCCAGCCTCCCCACAACCCTAGAAGGATTGAGTAGTTCGTTAAGTTTTTTTCATAACAATAATTCTGTGCTAGATTATAATTACAAGTCAGGCAATTAGAAATAAATGAATAAATGCAGCAACAGGATGCTCAGATAGAAAAGACACAGATTAGCAACATTTCAATGCTTGCTTATTAAATATTAAATATTTAAAAAAACAACCCTTTATCTGTCTTTAGAATAATGAGGCCTCGTTCGGTGAATGTGTTCCTGCTTCAAAAACAAACACAATGAAGCAAAACAAAGATAACTAAAAGCCGGAACAGTGTCTCCATTTTTAATTTATTTATTTACTGTATATCTATGACTGGTGTTTATATGAGTTGGATGACAAATTTATCGATTTAATTCCATTTCTGCGCTGTAGAGAGCAGTAATCGCTAAATGATCACAAACTTGCAATGCAAGAAGCTTTTCATTATTAAAGTGTGTTTAAGAAACAACTAGAGTTCAGTTAATGCATAATGTGATATTTAAGATATACTTAAATATTAAAAGAGATACTTTCTCATGCTTACTAGAAACATCTCTATTTTTTTTTTCCCCATGTCCCTTTAGGGGCTCCATAGCTTCTCCCCTTCTCGAATTATAACCACACCCCCTGTCCGGGTTTAGGGCTGTGATTGGACAGTGATTGCATTTCAGTACAGCATGACTGGATCTTGTTTATGACTGTTAGAAAAATGGAGTGGGAGTTCCTTCAGGAAGTCTGGGCTCAGTCTTACAGATTGGGTGAGCTGCTCAGACATTCGGGGGAGCTCGGAGTAGAGCTGCCGCTCCTCCGCAGCGAAAGGTGTCAGTTGAGGTGGTTCGGAAATCTGACTAGAATGCCTCCTGGTCACCTCCCTTTGAGGTGTTTCGGGCATGTCCAACTGGCAGGAGGCCCCGGGGTAGACCCAGAACTCTCTGGAGGGTTTATATATCCACTCTGGTCTACAGAAAGCGTCAGGGTTGCCCAGGAGGAGTTAGAGTGAGTTGATGGGATGCCTGGGTTCTCCACCTATATCTGTTGCCTCTGCAACCCGGCCTTGGATAAGCCTCAGACTCAAACCCACTACCTTCTTGCCGTGATTTGGACTCGGTGCTAACTACGCCACCATGCCATCCATTGTAAATTTATAGAAACATTTATTATTATTATTATTATTATTATTATTATTATTATTATTATTATTATATATTTCTCACTCTCACTCATTTGCTGAACCACTTAAACCTATTTAAGGGTTGTGGGGGGGCTGGAGAAGGCAGGGTACACCCTGAACAGCTCACCACACCATCGCAGAGCAACACATACACCCACTCCCTCTCAAATCCACACCTAGGGGCAACTTGGAACAGTCAGTGAGCCTAATGTGCATGTCTTTCTACTGAAGTACCCAGAGGAAACCCACGCAAGCACAGGGAGACCATGCAAACAACACTTAGAAACACCCAAGCCCTGGATTTGAACCCAGGACCTTCTTGCTGTGAGGTGAACGTGCTAACCACTACAGCACCATGCCATCCTCATATTATATCCATTGCATTTAATGTTTAAGTTTGTAAAGGCAGCGTCTAATATATTCATAATTATACTCTATGACAGTTTTCACTACAGCAGTTGGAAAGATGAATTCACAACGTCGTTTGTTCAGCATTACACTACATTTAATGAATGAAATTTGTTCTGTGTCACTGTAATAATACAAGACAGCAGGTGGAATGTGATACCTGCAGTCTCTCCTCGGTCCAGTTGCCTATAAGCACTTTGTTCGAGTATTTCTGTTCAATCCTCCAGCCCGGCTGCTTCCATTTATCATACCTGATGTCCTTTCCCTGCATAATGTACCTTCAGCGTGTCCTCATGCAACACAAAGTCCTGCACATTTACATTCAGATTGAAAAGAGAAATGATGGCAGCTCCAAAGTAACGATGTCACAGCACGGGGAGGAGGGAGGCGGCTGTTACTATAGACACGGTAAACACTCATTAAGAAAGAAGCTCAGATTCCTTTTGATTCTTTTCAGCATGAATTTCCGGACGAGGCTTCCTCCGCACGACGAGAAGAAAATGAAATCCAATAGTTAAAAAAGAGTTTATAAATAAATAAATAAATAAATAAATAAATAAATAAATAAATAAATAAATAAGATAGGCACATGTTAAAGTATATTTGTAAATGTATACGTATAATGCATGTATGTATAATGTACAATGTATATAATGTAATTTTCACGGAATAAGTCTTGGACGAGGGCGGCATGGTGGCGCAGTGGTTAGCATGTTCGCCTCACAACAAGAAGGTCCCAGGTTCGATTCCCGGGCTCGAGCGTTTCTGTGTGGAGTTTGCATGTTCTCCCCATGCTTGCATAGGTTTCCTCCGGGTACTCCGGTTTCCTCCCACAGTTCAAAAGCATGCATGGTAGGCTGATTGTTCCAAATCGCCCCTAAGTGTGAGTGTGAATGGTTGTATGGGCGTTGGCGCTGCAATGGCCTGGCCAGAGTCAGCTGAGATGGGTACCAGCCTCCCTGCGACCCTAATTAGGATTAAGCGGCTTAGACAATGAATGAATGAATGAAGTCTTGGACGAACAGAGGAGCCAGACGGCTAGCATTAGCAGTTAGAATATTAACCGGCTAGCTCCACGTCCACTTGCAGCACACCAGTGGACTCTTTCTACTAGATACAGGCATCAAGTGACGCCAAGGACTGGAGACCTGTTCCTCACAGCAGGCTGAGGAAGTGAGTGGGGAATAAAACTCATCTAATTCTTACAAATAAAAACCGAAGTGGTTGTGACTCTTACGTATGGATGTGACTGGTAAGAATGTATTTTTTGGTTCTGTAGTGACATGCTGTACCTACTAATGGAATATCGGCTCATATCCTAGTAGTAGATTAGCCAATCAGATTGTGTGATTGCTCATATCTACTAAGTACAGATAGAATAAATATATTCATTCATGCATTTGCCGAACCTCTTAATCCCATTAGGGATGTGAGGAGGCTGAGGCATACCTATTTCAGTCAACTCTAGGTGAAGGCGCCCACACACCCAACCATTCACACCCACGCTCACAACTAGGGGCAATTTGGAACAGCCGGTTAGCCTAAGCTGTAAGTCCTCGGACCCAGAGGAAACCTAATGCAAGCATTAGAAGAACATGCAAACTCCATATAAAAATGCCCCCGCCGAACCCAGGACTAACCACAGAACCGTCCACAATAAATAAAATTCATTATTACTGTCTGAATATCTTAACATACACAGTTTACACAGTAAGCAAGCTAAAATAAGTATTATTTGTATTTGTAATTTTAGTCAACCATTTTGTTCTTCAAGGGCGAACAAACTTTTACATGCGGTGAGAAATGTAAGACCTTATATGTGCTCGAAGCCCAGGTTAATTTAATATTTCCTTGAACTCGTTATTAAGAAGTGCTCAAGCATTTGATCAAGCATGTGATTAGCCTAGACAAGAACCGACACATTGTTCTGTATGAAAAAAAACCCTCAATTTATTAAAATCTTTCATGAATATTAATTTCCCCATTCTAAAGGAATTCCTCATTGCAGTTCTGTATTATGATGACACACGGTGGCGTAGCGGTTAGCACGTCCACCTCACAGCAAGAAGGTCCTGGATTCGAGTCCTGGGTACTCCAGTTTCCTCCCACAGTCCAAAGATGGCATATTGGCTGTTCCAAATTGCCCTTAAGTGTGAGTGTGCGTGGAAATGGTTGTGTGTGTGTGTGTGCGTTGGCCCTGTGATTGACTGGCGAGCTCTTCAGGGTGCACCCCGCCTTCGCTCAGAGGATTAAGCGGTTCGGCAAATAAATGAATGGCGGAATGGATGAGTGGTGGAAAGAATAAAGAGACAAAGGCCAGAATATATAGCGAGCTAAGTAACATAGAGCTGTGTGCGCATCTTTGGAGTTGCCCCATGTCCATCTCCAGTCCAATCCAAAAATGGATTTATGGATTGAAAAATATTTCATTTTACTAAATAATCTATGAGATCACCATTGTTTTTACCCACTGGCTGTATCTTATTGGTGCTTTATAGGAAAATTATTTCTGTTTTCATGGTAAAGGTATTTGCTTTGCCATTTCCCAGAAGTTATGGTAGGCTGTAGAGACACACGTGTTCAAATATTGAGTACTTCACAACAAAGACACAGAGGAAGCTTATATTTAACACATGGATAGAGAATTTATTACTTTTATTGATGACGTGCTGCTTTTAGTGAATATAGTTGAATATATTTTTTACACAAAGGCGATTACTCAGACTCTATGCACCACTAGGGGGTCTGGCAAAAAAAAAATAAAAAATAAAAAAACATGATGGGGCCTTTAAAAATTCAACAAAATGCATGTTTTTGTATCAACAATTATTGACAACAACTTGGACATCCTTTGTATGTGACTTTGATATGGACACACAGGATAAAACAGTTCTTTCCTCCATGGTGGAAGACGTCTTGTGAAAAGTCTTGTCTGTGTTGATCACACACACAAGAAAGATTCAGAAATTTGACTGGAAAAAAACAACAACACTTAAGTAGAACATCCAGGAATCAAAGTGTCTTTATATAGCTGATGATGTGCTCCATGGTCCTCACTCCAGTCGGGCACCTCAGCCGGCCTTTGCAGAAGCTCATAACTCCATGGAAGCCATCAGGGACGTTATACCATGTGACCTTGACCCCCAAATCCTGCAGTCTCTTCCTGAACAGAATCCCATCATCCCTCAGCACGTCGTACTGACAGGTCAGGATAAAAGTGGGTGGCATGAGGCGGAGCACTTCGTCCTCTGCAAGCAAAGGTGAAATCCCTGGTTCGAGGCCGCCTTTAACCATGTGATAGACTTCACCATTGTGGGCCGTAGCCACTTGATTTCGGGTGCCATCTTGGAATTCAGGTGGGAGGTTCGAGGGGTCAAGCCACTTGCTGTAGTGCAGTTTTAGCTCAGCCGGGACATGTCTGCCTTCAATCACATCCTGGCACACGGACATGTCACCGTTTAGGTACTGGAGGTAGTAGAAAACCATACGGGTGCGGAACAATAGAGGCACAGCATGGTTCTGCCGATAAGAGGGTAGGTTAAAGTCAGCCATCTGCAGAGCCGGGTAAATGAGGACAAGGCCACGGGGTGACGGCAGATGTCGATCCGGGCTCATGGCCAGCCTCTGACTGAGAGCGGCTGCCAGATTACCACCTGCACTGTCTCCTCCCAGTACCACACGGAGCGGGTCAACGTTGAACTCAGCTGCAACAGACAGGAAATGATGCGTAGCAAGCTCGCAGTCATCTAGTGCAGCAGGAAACCGGTGCTCAGGAGCGAGTCTGTAACTATCAGGATAACAAACAGCACATTGTTTTTGTATACTTTCATAATAAATAAATTAATATATCGTTCAAAAATTATTTCTAAGATTATTAAATATCAATCACAAAAATATTAGATTTGCAATAATATATACATATTTATTATTTATTAATTGATTTTTTAAATTATCTTTATAGTGCTCTTAGTGTTATAATTGTAACCCTCTATGTAAAAACATTACACACCTTTTTTAATTATATTGATTAAACATTTAAATTATAATTATAATAATATTAATAATACTAACAGCAACAACAACAACAATAGTAATAATAATAATAATAATAATTTATCAAGAAATAAACATCTATAATAGCAGATATAATATATAAAATATAATAGCAGAATAGCAAATGCTACTGTACATTTAAACTTTATATGATATTATGTATTTAAATAATTTAAATTCCAAATTAAGAATAATTGACAACTTATTTAAAAATCCTAATATTCTCAGTGATTTATATTTAATTTAAAATTGCAATATAAGAAAATAATGCATTGCACAATTTTTTTTTCAAAATTGTTACACAATGAATACACACACACACACACACACACACACACACACACACACACACATTTGCCGAACTGCTTAATCCTACTATTAGAGTTGTAGGGAGGCTAGAGCCTATCTCAGCCGACCATGGGCGAACAGCCTGCCAGTACACCATGAACAGCTCTCCAGAACCTTTCAAGGCAACACACATACTACAATTCACACTCACACCTAGGGGCAATTTGAAACAGCCAATTAGCCTAATGTGCATGTCTTTGGACTGTGGGAGAAACCCGGAGTACCTGAAGGAAACCCACATAAACATGGGGAGAACATGTTCGCTCCACACAGAAACGCCTGAGGCCAGGACTTGAACCCAGGACCTTCTTGCTGTAAGGCCATTTATTCATTCATTCATTCATTCATCTTCTTCCGCTTGTTCCGGGGTCGGGTCGCGGGGGCAGCAGCCTAAGCAGTGAGG
>JBCNYH010000015.1:11252928-11268545 GCA_039654325.1 Tandanus tandanus
ACACACACACATATATATACACACATTATACACATCCATACACACATATATAAATATATATATATACATTATATATATATATATATATATATATATATATATACACATACACATACACACACACAATCTATAATGTCTAGTTTTATGATAGCAGGGGTTTGTGTCTTCTTTAGTTTAGCATATCATAACACTCTTAAGCAGTAAAGTTCACATCATATCTAACACTATACTCTGTATATATTCAGCAGCTGTTTGGAGATAAAAAGATGGCTAGCTTATCAGAATACTTGATTTATTACCAATCATTCAGCCAGTTTTACAGCCTCTAAACTCAGATTAATCATTCTTCTACAGTCATATAGAAGATAAAGAGGGCTGGTGAAAGTATCCTTCCCTGGCTTATTCCTTTACCAACACCAGAGATCAAAGTGTGTTGGAAGCAGGAAGGATGGGCATGACTTTGACAAGGACCACAAAGTGATGGCAAAATTCTGGGTCTATTCATCTTCAAAACTGCAGGACTTGTGGGGTGTTCCTGGTACGCAGTAGTAAGTACCTACCAAAGATGTCCATAGAAAGGACAACCAATGAACTGGTAAGAGTGTCATGGGTGCCAAAGGCTCATTGATGGGTATGAGAAGTAAAGGATAGTACGTCTGGTCTGATCCCACAGAAGGGATACTTTAACACAAACTGCTGAAACTGTTAATGCCGGCCAGCTATGATAGAAAAAGTCAGAACATTACATTACAGAAGTACATTCATTGCAGCTTGGTGAGTATGGGGTTGCCTAGCCATAGCCCCATTGGGTGGTGGTAATGTTATGGCAGATCGGTGTACATCTTGTAATACTCATTAAATGATTTAACGCACAAGCATATTAAACACAGGACATGTATTTGATAGACTATTTCAGTGCTCCAGCAAGGTGCAGCGCTCACAGAGCTGCTAAATGCTGAGATTTCATCCTGCCAAAAATCAGAAATAGACCACAGGGGTCCAGACACTCCTGCCGGCAGAACCATCTGATAATATTTCTCAAAAGTTGGAAAGTACACACCTACACACACACACACACACACACACACACACACACACACACACGGTGCTCCTGTGTCATTTCCTTTTAAAGTTAGCGCACCAACAATCTTGACAACACTGTTCCTGAAATAGGCTCTAGATCTACCACCACCCTGAGCAAGATCGCATGAGATCACTACAGATTATTAAATAAAAAACAAATAAAAACACATGGCCACACATTGGGGTAGTGGTTAGCATGTCTGCCTCACAGCAAGAAGGTACTGGGTTCGCGTGTCAGGCTGAAGGAGAGCATTTCACTGTTGTTCATAGTATGAGGCTTGCTCATTAGGGATGTGTAGGGGGTTGTAGAAAAATGTTGAAATTCCTCCTTAAATTACTTTTACTATGTAAAGCTGCTTTGTGACAATGTCAATTGTAAAAAGCGCTATACAAATAAAACTGAATTGAATTTTTTCTGAATGTACAAACAAGGGTGGGGGCACGGTGGCGTAGTGGTTAGCACGTCCGCCTCACAGCCAGAAGGCCTTGGTTTGATTCCCAGGCTCGGGCGTTTGTGTGTGGAGTTTGCATGTTCTCCCTGTGCTTGCGTGGGTTTCCTCCTGTCACTCTGGTTTCCTCCCAAAGCCCAAAGACATGCACATCAGGCTAACTGACTGTTCCAAATTGCCCCTTGGTGTCAGCATGCCTGTGAAAGGTTGCGTGTGTTGGCCCTGAGAGTCAGGTGAAATAGGCTCCAGCATCCCTGCGACCCACGTAGGATAAAACAGTTCAACAAATGAATGAAACGACTCTGGTAAAAGATTTCTTGCAAAATATTTCCAATACTGCACTAAATCCCATCCTGTATTTTTCTAGGGGAGCATGCTTCCTGTCCCCCTTAGTGTGGCTTCATGAATTTGGTGCTCGCCATCCCGCCGTCACTTCAGTAGCTTTAAATTTCTTGCCAAAACACTTTAATTGTCCAATAACTGTTAAGTATGTTCAATAAAACCCGTCACATGCTCATGACCTCCGTCAGCTGAATCAGATTCCTACTTGCAATCACGTGCTACCAGAAAACTTCCCGTGACCATAACAGAGCTCCTGTATACACTATTCTGTTAATTTCAAAACAGCCCATGTACAGCTGAAGGCAAAAATCACCAACAGAAAAAAAAAAAAAAAAGCATGTGCACCTTCACTTTACAATCCAAAAATTCCAATGGACAAAGAAACACAAGGGGTGTCCTGCAACAAGGCAACATTCCAATCTATTTTCAAAAGGCGCATTGTTATGACCCACCCACTCTCAACATCTCATTTTGAAGGAGACCATTGATAGGATTTACAGTAATAACAGAAATACCACAATGCAAATGTATTATAACTGAAAAGAGCAAAACAAACTGGAGACCAATATCAATTTATTAACAATTGCCTTTTTTTTATTATTATTTAAGAAGAGTAGGTCATACTTTTCATCCATTTATATTGTGGAATATCAGCTGTAAACAGGAATTCATATCATTCTCCAGCCTCTCTTCTCATTTCTCTTGAAAGGAACAATAGAACAAATCACTGCGTGTCATTTACGACATTACTGAGAAATCACAATGTCCTCTATCCTGAAGACTTCCCTGTGTAGGAAAACATCACGTTCCATCCTTCATATTTAACCCTGGACACGTGTACCATTACAGAAAACTTCACCATATTAACAGACAGTTATCACTACTGTCCCCCCCTGCCTTCCATTTTTTAAAAATTAAACACCGTCTCACCAATTAAACCTGAATAAAACAACGGCACTGAGGTTTAAGAGGGAATAGTTAAATCACAGTGAAACAGAGAGATGCACATTTGTGTGTGGTTTTTTTGTGAGATGCCCCGTGTAATGGGAAAGAGCACTTAATAATGCTTTACCAGGGGCCAGACCACAGGTTTCTCTGTCTCTTCGTCAAAATGTCCCGCAAGTGTGTTACATGACATACACACTCTGATTATACTACAGAGAGGTGTGCAGTAGTCGTCCTATTTGTGATGCCATCACCTCCTGATTGGCCTTCACAGTCTGTTTTCCACCCGACATCACCTAGTGATTAACCAGCCCTCCCAGCCAGTGATTATCACCTACTGATGGAACCACACACTCTGTGATGTTGTCACAGAGAGGGTCACTACCACCCTGTGACATCCCACCTGCAGAGTTTTACATAATGCTTCTGGTTTTTGCAGTGAGGAGTAATTACTTTCACATTTTCTTGCAAAAATGTATCCATAGCGTAGCTGGTACTGCTTTCTCTTTGGTCAGTTTGTGCTTTTATATTTCGGGGTAGCATCTTGGCTTCAAAGACTGAAACGGTTAATGAAAAGGTCACTGTATGTCAAGTTCAAGGTCAGCTAAATGGCTGCCAATTGTTTATAATGGCTAGGTAGCGGCTGGTGCGATTTCCGCATCAAGTGCCTCTAGTCATTAGTAGTTGTAGGCCTAAAACTCCCTCATGGCACATTTTAACCAACACCTACACATTCTTGCACTTGTATTTCAGTGCATTGTTTATACTTTTTTATCTATGTTTATCTGTAAATGTTTGTTTTTATCACTATTACTTTAACACTGCAAGATCAATAATTTCCATCCACTCAGTCATTTGTTGAACCGCTTAATGCCATTAGTGTCACAGGCTGGTGACCTATGGAGGCTGGAGCCTATTTCACCCAACACTGGTCAAAGGCAGGGTTGCACCCTGAACGGCCATACTCAACCGTTCCCATTCAAACCTAGGGGCAATATGGAACTGCCAATTAGCCTAGTGTCCATGTGGTTGGACTGTGGGAGGAAAGCGGAATACCCAGAGGAAACCCACACAAGCTCAGGGAGAACATGCAAACTCCACACAGAAACACCCAAGCCTGGGATTCGAACCCGGGACCCTCTTGCTGTGTGGCAGACATGCTTTACCACCACGCCACGCTCCCCATCCTTCCATCTATTCATTAATCTGCATTAGAAAATACAAGCTGAGCTCTACAGTAGAGCACATAACAGTATGAATGATACTTATACATTCTGGAAGTGACAACAACCCTCCGTGGCCTGAGCAAAACAGATGTTGAGCAAAAAAATAAACACACATGCACGCGCGCGCCCCTCCCAGCGGGATCACGTGGAAGTGGATCAGTTAAGTGGGTTACAGCTACACACCCCTTCAGTTGAATATTAAATACACACAACAGGATCTCACAGCATTACTTACTACAATACAAACCGTATATGAAGTCACACTACACTACATCACTACAGTTGGCGAGGAGCAGCTACTAACTTACACACAGCTGTTTACTTACACACACCGTCAGCATTAAAAAAAAAAAAAACCTAAAATTAAAATGAAACAGAAAGTTCTTCACATTTCAGAGAGGGTCCAACTCGTGGCTCGTCTGCATTTTGTAGTCCAGCTCCAGTAACTATCTGACTAGCCTGGTTAGCAGCAAAACTGTCAGAGGCTAAGCTAAACCTAAACCTGTCTTCTCACCTGGAGAGTATAAATTCGCGAGCTCCCGAGCGCCTGCGTGTTGAGGACCCCATCTGGCCGAATCCCGGGACGAAGAGCTCAACTCGTTTTCCGGACTTTCTACCTCCGCAGCCCCGTTTTCCTTCGTGCTGCTGCTCATGTCGGCTCCGGGTGTCGTTTACTCTCCCCCGGTGAGGAAGTCAAACCAGCCGGATCAGTTCCTTAAACTACAAACCACGCCCTAATCACGATTTGATCACGTGTACCGCCCTCCAATCATCGATCAGGAAAACGGAATCCCGTTAGAAATCCTGGCCAATAGGATTGCTCCGAAGTTTAGACGTATTTTATGACCCCACCCTTATGCCACCAATCAGAACACAGCTTTAGGTTGCACGCGGATCCAAAACCACATCCTATTCACCATACAGAGGAGCATTAAGTTCTCACTCTCTCCTTACTCATTTGCTGAGCCACTTCATTCTGTTAGCGTCACAGGGAGGCTGGAGCCTATCTCAGCCAACACTGGGCGAAGGCAGGGTACAGCACCCTGGACCATCGCAGGGCCAACACAAAGAACCATTCACACTCACAACTTTAGGCTAATGTGCATTTCTTTGGAGTACCCAGATTAAACCCACGTAAAGCATGGGGAGCACAGCAAACCCCACACAAAAACGCCCGAGCCTGGGACTCAAACCTAGGACCTTCTTGCTGTAAGGCAGATGTGCTAACCACTCCCCCACCATGCCCCCCGGGTATTTGGTTAATTCACTACATTAGTCCCAGGTTAAATGGTGTGCAATTTATTATTGTTTTCTTATCCATGTTATTACAGAGATCCTGTAGTTGTGGAATGCCCCATGTAATGGGATGGACCCGTAGACATCCCATAATATCACTATGTATAGATAACTTAGTGATGCTCTTATGGGTGCCAGACTATGTATTCCTTTGTCTCTCCTCTCTGTCATGATCTGCCAGTCCTAGCTCCTCTCTAGAATGTCATCACCAAGTACGTGACCTACACACTCGGTGACGCTACAGACTCTGTGACATCATTACTCCCTACACAGCTCCCTACACAGTCTGTCACCTGGAGGGGCACTACCACCCTGGGACATCCCAGAGCTTTTTACGCACTGCTGCTTCTAGTTGTTAAATTAATAAGCAGGTTACTTATATTTGAATCCAAACCTGAATAACTCAAAAATTAATAAACTAGTAAGTACTAGTAAGCCAACATGAGTGTAATGATAATTTTCATAAACGTGTGCTTTGAATGGAAGGTTTATAACTGTGACTCCACATTTACTCAAAATATTACTGTACACATTTCAGTAATATGCCCCAATATAGGATTATAATTATTTTATTAAAGATAGATATGCTCTAAGGGGGGCAGTAATCAAATGAGCTCTTGGCTGCAGGAAAGAACCCCTACATTAGAGAAAGGGATATTCTCACTAAACTTAGAGTGAAACTAGGAAATGAGAAAAATACCAAAAATAGTACATTAGTGAATAGTGTGCAGTTTCGGACACGCCCATATCTGTCCAACATAGTGCCGTAGATCCTGATCCCTACAAAAACTTGTACAATAATTGCACAAGTATAATAAATCATTTACAACATTACAACCTCCCTGGAGAATCCAAATTGGTCGAACCTGTTTCCATATAAAGGCCGGCAAGGTGATGTGGTGGTTAGCATGTCCGCCTCACATTAAAATGGTTCTGGCTTCGAGTCCCCAGCGCAGCGATGGTGTTTCTGTATGGAGTTTGCATGTTCTCCCCATGCTTGTGTGGATTTCCTCCGGTTTAGTTCCACAGTCCAAAGAACATAGTGGAGCAACTACATGTGATCTTTGGCCAGAATCATTCAGTTGATGATACATGCATGAAATTTGGTATGAATATACTTTGTAAGTCACTATTTGAGGAAAAAGTGCTAGCCATCAAAAATTCCAATATGGCCCCAATTTTTAAAGATGGCCGCCAGCGCACCAAAAACGGGCATAAACCAAAAAAAGCAAAAACATGCTGATCTCTGTCCAGTTCCTCTGGGCAGATGAAGCTCAATAGCTGGGTGAAGGCAGTTCATCTAGGAGAAGGAAAACTGAAATTGTCAGGCATCTTCAGGAAACTAGAACACTCAGTAAACCCATTTACCCATTAAAGCATAGTAGGTTCTTGCCATGTTATACAGTGGTGCTTGAAAGTTTGTGAACCCTTAGGAATTTTATACATTTCTGCATAAATTCGACCTAAAACATCATCAGATTTTCACACAAGTCCTAAAAGTAGATAAAGAGAACCCAGTTAATATATAGTTAATAAATGAGACAAAAATATTTTACTTGGTCATTTATTTATTGAGGAAAATTATCCAACATTTCATATCTGTGAGTGGCAAAAGTATGTGAACCTTTGATTTCTGGTGTCACCCCCCTTTTGCAGCAATAACTGCAGCTAAACGTTTCTGGTAACTGTTAATCAGTCCTGTATATCAGCTTGGAGGAATTTTAGCCCATTCCTCCGTACAGAACAGCTTCAACTCTGGGATGTTGGTGGGTTTCCTCACATAAACTGTATGTTTATCACATATGTAACATTGGATCATTTTCCTCAATAAATATATGGCCAAGTAAAATATTTTTGTCTCATTTATTTAACTGGGTTCTCTTTATCTACTTTTAGGACGTGTGAAAATCTGATGATGTCTGATGAAATTTTTTAGGGTTCTCACACTTTCAAGCACCACTGTAAATTGCTTTCCATGCATAAAGGCCTTCAAAAACCCACAAAAATCAAAATTCCCACAAAACCCACAAAACATCAAAGCATTTCTAATCTTTGAGCTGTTTTCTAGCCCCACAACATCTTGAAAAAGAACCACAGTTATCTGATTTATAATATGAAATGCATCTACCTTTGCTCACAGTGGGTAAGTCTATATTAAACAATGATAGAAGGAGAACGGACGCTAACATTTTCATAGTTCTTGAGTTTTTGACATAGTTAATATACCTGTCATGTGTTTTTTCAGTATTTCTATGAACATATATTTCTATTAACAAATATGTTCTATGAAAATAGTCATAACAATCAAGTTTTATGGACAAATATGTAGCAATACTGTGGAACTTAGCATATTTTGCATATTATCTTGTAAAATTGCTGCCATGTTGGATTCCTGAAAGGCCAGAACTGTTCTCAAGTCAGTAATGTTATGGCAAAGAAACACAACAATTATCTTAGTAATATCTGCACTTTGGCTATTTATACAACAATATGTTGACATTTTTTCATGATAAGCATCATATTGGAAAATCCCGCCATATTGGAATTTCAAGTGACTAGCACTTTTTTCTTAAAGTCTACACAACAATGAGTATTTCTGCCAAATTTCATGCTTGTATCATCAAATGAATGATTGTTTGGCTTATCTGCTACACTAATACATCCGAGGTGTGGATGTGAGTGCGAATGGTTGTGTGTTGGCCCTGCCATGGTCTGGCGGGCTATCATGGTGTACCCTGCCTTTTCCCACTGTCTGCTGAGATAGGCTCCAGCCTCCCCGTGACCCTAAGTGGTTCAGTAAATGAGTGAGAGAGTGTTTCCGAAGTCAGGCCACGCTGGTAGATCTTTACCCAATGAAAAGTTATTTTTCAGTACTGCTGAAGATCTTGTCTCACTGTTGTGTTGTTTTCTTAAAAGCAGCTCTTTACAGTGTATCATTAGTAGAAGACATTCATTAACTGCTTCTATTTGCCAGCCTTTACCTCCTGGCAAGGATTCTCTACCAGTTTGACCAGCTTGGCCAGTGTTTTACTGTAGAATCTGCAGGTTTGACTAATCCAGTTGTTTAACAAGGAAGAGAAGTTGGATTTCTTTGAGTAAGTCATCAAGGTGTATCTTAATTTACTGGAAACAAAAAGGGTGCTCAAACACATATTGCGATTGCGACAGGTTTAGTAAGATGGTAATAATACACCAAGTATGTAAAACATATCACTTCCAATAGAACAACCAAATATACATGATTCATCATAACAAATAAGAGCACTTAAAAGTCACATTTGCAAAATGTTTGCATATAATTTGCAATGTGACAGCACACACACACACACACACACACACACACACACACACACACCCACACACACACCAGATACAGTATTTCTGCAATGAATTTACGGCATTCTTTTCTTGCAGTAACGCAAAGTTTCCGCCAGGTGTCAGTGTAGTAATTGTATTAGTTTTAGGCTATAAAAGTTGCCTAATTTCAGTTCTTTGGAGTTCATGGACACTTTTGGATTTACTGACAGTTTAAACAGCAAGATCTTAGTGTTGTATAGTTTGCGTTTTATATTTTTACAGTATTTAACCAACTCTTAAAGTGTTTATTTGTGTCCAGCTACAGGCAGTGTGTGTTATGGAAATGTGTAGTGTATCAAGTGTATTCAGGTTAAAGTGCAAGTTTATTTAACATCAACTATATATATCTCTCTAGGTTACATTCTCTAACTGGCATCATTAATATCAAGTATATAACTATCAATATATAAATATGTAGAGAGAGAGAGCTTTGTCTGACCAGCTACAAACCACAAACTTGAGCTGGTCATGGTAGACCATCTTTGCCAGCGGGCAAAAGTTATTTTTCAACTTCCTTATTTCTTGTTTAATTAATCAACTGTTGTGCTGTTTTTCTAAGAAATGGCTTCTCCACGATGTAGCAGTCATTCAGGAATCATCAATTATACCAGCTAGGCCTGTATTTTGGCTACTTGAAGCTGGTCAGATTACGTTGAGTCTTTCAGGAGGGTTGGCTAATTATTAAGTTTCATTAAGTTAAAAAAAAACAAAAAAAAAAACTTGGACTTGGAGCAACTGTCTGTAGGCGAAGCCAAGTACGGTGACCAGTGCAAGACAGGGATCTTTGAATTAGTGCCCCAAGTCAGAGGCTGTTGATGTGATGGGCTGCCCAGTGTCAGCTTTTCTCAAGAGGTTCAGGATTTCAGGCATGCTGCAGTCCTCCAGAACCTTGAGAGAGGTCCACTGATCTAATGTGTCACAAATTAATAATATTCATTCATTCATTCATCCTAACCACTTTATCTCACTAGGGTTGCAGGGTGGCTGCAAACGGTTTCAGCCACATCTGGACGAAGACAGGGTACATCTAGAACATCTTGCCAGTCTATTGGATGGGAAGGGGCTCGACACTAAATCTGGAATGGATTTCAAAACGCATGTGTGATGGTGTCCATAAACGTTTGGTCATACCTTATTAAGAAACCTATCCAATTTTTTCCGCTCACTCACTTGTTTGCCGAACCACTTATTAGGGGAGGCTGAGCCCATCACCGTTGACACGGGCACACCCTGAACAGCTCACCAGACACAAACACACACAACCATTCACATTCAGTCACCCATAGGGGCAATTTGTAACAGCCAATTAGGCCAATTTGCAAGTCTTTGAACTGTAGGAAGAAACCGGAGTACCCCGAGGAACCCCATGCAAGTACGGGGAGACCATGCAAACTACACACGGAAACACCCTCACCGAGCCCAGAACAAACTTCGGACCGTCTTGCTCTGGGGCAGACATCCTAAACATCTGTCAGGATTTTATATGGTTGCGATAGTTGTGCTAAAGCTAAAAGAGTGGACACAAAATCAAAATCAAACATCAGTGACTGCTTTTACCGAGTTGATGCCCCCCAAACACCCACATATTCAAGGTCCGAACCAAAAATCTACATTTTGTCATGTCACAGTCTTATCTCCAGACAATCTTTATTGTATGCATAAAATCACAAAGTCTGTGAAGGAATATGTCCAAGACGTAATTACCAGCATCTCATATAGCGTGATATGATAAGCTTGCTGTTATCGGTACAATGTGCAGATGACTTTAATTGGCTGTTTCGGTCTTTTGGACAGGATTTACAAAGTCTTTTTATATATTGTGTTCAAACATAAGCACTGAATGGTAACTGATCGAATGGTTTTCACTGTATCTGCAGTTCAACAGGCCAAATCAATATTTTTTAGCAGGGTATTCCTAGGTGTGCTGCGCTGTACCCTAGCTATGTCGACTGATGTTTTAATAAATATGATCCCACAAATCTGGTCCTGGTGTGTTATTAGGGACGCATGAATGTAGTGAAGCAGTAATCCAGATTTAAACCATATCTCTATATCTGGAGTAAAGTTCTTGTATCCTTCTGAGTTTTGTTTTGGGGGTTTTTTAACACTAAACATCTGCCAGATTTTGTGATTTTGAACCCATATTGTGTTTATTTGAGAAGAGCTTCAACTTTCCATTCATGATCACTCAGGGTGCTATTTTGGGCTCCAGGGAGTCGCATCAAGTGGATATATAGACGATATGTTTGTTAGGTGTACTTGGTAATAAGGGGGAAATGGTGTCCCACCTCCGTTAGCACAGACTAACAGGTTTAGGGCGGTTTAGTGAAGCTTAAGCAGTGGTGGGTTTTTTTTCTTCTTACGACAATGAAGGATCCGCCCACAAGTATGTATAAATACACCAACGAAACATGGGACTTGACAGCGCGGCCACGCACGAGCACACGGTGCGAGTCCCGATTAGATTCGAACGGACAGCTTTGCCAGCTTTCCTAAGCAGTGTTTCGGAAAGGTTTCTACTGGAGGGTTAATAGTCAGAGAGCGCGTGCACTGCTTGTGTTGCTGTTTTGTCAGTGATTCCGTGGGTGTGAACTTTTGCCAGGGTAATCAGCCCCTGCTTTCGCGTCCTGCCGCAATCCGGCGGGTGTTAAGATCCATGGAAGTGGTCGGTATTTACGAAAGGGACTGCCTTGCATTCCACAGCGGCCACAGTCTGGGTCCCGTCCACGGCGGCGCGTTCAAACCCTCCACTGACGCCTCGATGACGAAACTCGGCATCTCCGAGCACGAGAAGGCGATCGACTTCAGTATCTACTTGGATTCTGCTCTTCACTACCAGCAGCCGGCACTCCACAGCGAGGAGAGCTATACCGGGGACTTCTCTACCAGCGAGGACGCCAAGAGCAAGCGATCCGCCGCGGAGGCGCCCGGTTACAAGAGCTACGCGCCGCTGACTGAGCGCGACGCCAACCGGAGCCAGCTGGGCTACCCGGAGCTTCAGGAGACGCGCCTCGACACGGTTTTCAGCCCGGACTTCCTGGGTGCCTACGGTAAAAGTCAGTGGCGAGGCGACGTGAACGAAGACCCGAGGATGGACGGACCAGGAGGCTTCGACATGCGCTCCTACCTGCAGTACCAGTCGGCGCCCAGTGGGAGCCTGGGGAACATCTCCAACGCTTCGTCGTCGTGCTCAAGCCCGCCTGGCACGCCCGCTCCTCCCAGCAGATCCGCCAGATCGCCGCAACCGGGCGGTAAAATCCCGTCTACAGGTAGCAAAGGCAAGAAGAGGCTGGAGAAGGACAGCGAGGAGTACCGGATGCGGCGTGAGCGCAACAACCTGGCCGTGCGTAAGAGCAGAGACAAAGCGAAAATGCGCAATCTGGAGACGCAGCACAAAGTGCTCGAGCTGGCGGCTGAGAACGAGCGGCTGCAGAAGCGCGTGGAGCAGCTGTCCCGGGAGCTGGCGACCCTGCGCAACCTGCTCTCCGCCACCGGCCAGTGCTAACGCTGACTTCAGCAACCTTGGCACATAAGACTGTAACACATCGGTTCCAAAGAGTATGCTTTTTTTGTTGTTTTTTTTTAAACAAATTAGTCAATTTTGCTTGAAAATGACGAACAGTGCTTTAAAAAATGTTTACAAGAGCGAAAGAGCGTGTCGAGGGGACTGGCGCCTGGATTGCGCAACACTTTCCTCCATGCTCGATGACTTTGTCACTCTGGTGGTGTTGTGGAA
Source organism: Tandanus tandanus (assembly GCA_039654325.1). Lineage (NCBI taxonomy): Eukaryota > Metazoa > Chordata > Actinopteri > Siluriformes > Plotosidae > Tandanus > Tandanus tandanus. The sequence continues at coordinate 11,265,363 of JBCNYH010000015.1, forward strand.
GCCCGCTCATGTACTTTGATCTGTAAAGTATTTTTGTACGGGTGAAATGTGTACTGTTTTAAAAAAAAATTACTCTGTTATTTAAATACCTTTTCCCCCCATAATCTGGGGCAGTGGCTGTCGAGGGAAGAGTTGTACTGCAGAGGTATGATGCAACGCATTGTAACAGTATTGGCCATGCAATGAAGTAGTCTGCTAAACCAGAAAACCGGTAGAGAGTCTATCTTGTTATATACTATTTTATTGAATTAAATAATTTTTATTTCTTTTTGAGCTTGGTTGTCTGGCTGTTTCTGTCTGATTGGTGTCACTGGTTCAAGTCACACTCACCTTTTCATGACACTTGAGTGAGACAATGAAAAATGCACTGCTGTGTGTGTGATAGAGATTTCATTAATTATATATTAGTTATATGTAGAAATGAGGGAATGGAAGAAATTATGTCTAAGTCAATTTGTGTCAAGCACTGTGTAAAAACTTAATCCACCACAATCCTTGCAATATCAATTACACTTTCCTGTAATTGATGGACTGTACTGCCACCATAGACATAATGCAAATACCTGTTAAGAAAATGGCCGTTTTCGTTAGATATATCGTAGAGGAATTGGAAGAAACCATTTTACAGGTTTGTCCTTTGTCCATGTCAACCAGCAGTAAAGCGGGATTATCTAAAGCACACAGACATTGTCAATAGTCAACTGGGTTCAGTGTTCTCTCAGCATTGGGGTCAAGGCTACACCAGCAACGCCCCAAAACGACCAAGCTGTTGCTGGTACTTCTCTAAACACACACACACGCGCACACACACACACACAGTTTAATTGTAAATATGTTTTGGCAAACCTAAAGGTCTATACCAGCATATTTCTACAAAAACACAAGATTGAGTGATAGAAAACGCTCTTTATTTATATACGTGTGTGTGTGTGTGTGTGTGTGTATTAGGACCCAAAAGAGAGAAAACAAGGTCTTAATGATAATATGGGCATTAAAACTTTTACTAGGTGTCAAGCCTTTAAGACCTTTTTGGGCAAAATATCCCAACAGTCCAGAAATAAACATCATAATATTAAATCATCCAAATGAATGCTTTCATCATATTACTTTTATTTAAAAAAAAATAAATATATAAATAAATAAAACAGCTGTAATACACATGCCCACAATTTTAAATAGGGCCCAGGATGTAATTAACCACACTGCTTGAGCCAGTGCTCTGGGGCTTAATAAACATCTCCATTATGAGCCTATAAACCTACTCACCAGCACTTCATTGCTTAAAGTGTAATGACGGCCAAGTATTTCCATCCCCATTATCAAATAAACAAACCTGCACTGAGGTTTTCAGAGGCACTGATATTATAACAGCATGATCAAATCTTAAAAGGTGTTGCATCAGAGTACAAAAGATATGGGGAAAATTGGCTTTGAGATAATATTGTCAACTGTGGCATTTTGGATAGCAAGGTAGTTCAACTCGTTTAGTTTATGGGGTTGCCAGTGTAGTGTGGCGTATCTGAGCCTGCAGGTAGAGGAAGACTCAGAGGTGTTGTGTGAGAGTCAGGCCAGAGGAACCAGACAGACAGGTGCTCGTGGTACGTGTGGAGGAAGAAGAGCACCCTTCCATCCCCCCACCCCTTCGTCAGAGGTCATCACCATGACAATAAAGGGAGGGAGACTGAGAACGACGGAGAGCGTAAGGTAGGAAGTGAATTAAAGGTATCTGTGACACGTGAAGCAAACTATTAAATATAATACATCTACTGTCATGTAAACTACCATCTGATCTCCTTATCTTATAAATCTTATATCAATTACCATAATTTCTTTATCTAAACCTTCTCCTTACGCCTGGAACAAACCAGCAAAATCATTACCCACTTCTAAAGCATAGTTAACATTAGACAGAATATTAATGATAAAAGTTAATATATAATTGATAATGGATATTTCATCACTGTTCTACGCTTAGGCATTTAGGTCTTAATAACTGTAAAAAAAAAAATGTTAAACAGAATTTCTAAAAAAGAAGTTTGTGCAATTCAATATTATGCTAATGTTCCTAAAGTTTATTCAGTAAATTTTTTCAGAACCCTAATTTTTAATTTTGATGAACTGCAGAAAGCAGCACTTTCGTAACATAGCTGCCTGATGGCTCCAGTGTCCCTAGTTTAATCCTGCTCAACGTGGAGTTTCGCACGTTCTCCTGTGTCACAGAGTGTTTCCTCAGGTTCCCTCCCACCTCCCAAAAACCAGTAGGTGGATTAACAACTGTAAATTGTACTTCGGTGGGAGTATTTGTGTGCATGGTGTCCTGAGATGGACTGACTTCTCATCCACGGTGTATTAATGCCTCATGCTCAGTATTCCTGGGATAGGCTAGAAACCAGCGAGATGGTACAGTGCTTGCTAAAGATGCAGTGAATTTTCAGGATTATTGTTCTGTTCCAGCTTGGCCTGTGTTTAGCTCTTGGTACAGTATATTTTTCTTCTGATGTCATACCATGAAAATCTATACTATTTAGGTTATTCCTTTTTTATATATATTTAAGTTAAAAACCAATAGGCCTGGTGACTTCTCATTGTTTTTGCATGAGCAACGTTTCACAACACTTCCCATTCTGGAGGAGAAAAGCAGAGTAGCTGTGTGTTGCTCAATGTCACTTCCTTCTCCTTTAAAGTGACTTTTTCTATTTCCCAACCATCACAAGCACTACTCGAGTACAGCTACCAGACTGACACAAAAATTAAACATAGACCAAAACAAGAATAGTTTGAAACAGATAGACTTTGCTACAGTTTCCTGAGCAATAAATATGAAGACACATTTTAATAACCCTTACATCATTCATTTGAGATTCTATTTAAAGATACACATGATTTTTATAGAAATAAAATAAAACAAAAATGTTTTATATGTCTTAGGATCCATTTTGCCTGAATATGAATGCTTTTGATTGTGGTACGTTTTCAAAACCACAACACAAAAAAAAAAACCCAACAGATAAAATAAAAAATTAAATAAAATACATATTTGCATCAAATGCAAAATGATTACATTAGTATAGTTTAAGCCACACATTGTAATTACAGTTGTTTTAAAGTTATTAATGTCTTTTTTTATATCTAAAAAAAAAAAAAGAAAGAAAAAAAAGAAAAAAAAAAAAAATATATATATAT
>JBCNYH010000015.1:11269399-11281737 GCA_039654325.1 Tandanus tandanus
TATAATGGCTGAAGCCGTATTCCTCAGGAACAAAAAATAGTTGGACAGAGTCAAGGCTGCAAGAATTGGTTGAATATACAAAATACTTGGTTCACAGTGATGTGTTTATTCAGTGCTAAGGAGTTTTAGTGTGAACAGGGTGTTGCACCATGTGTGTGTTCTAATATACATTTATAATTTTCTTTTTGGCTTTTTTTTTTAACCAGCTGAAAACTGATAGTGACCTAAAATGCTAGAGAGGTATTGGATCAGATCTGATATTGTTTGTCCTTTTTTTTTTTTTTTTTTTTTTTTTTTTTTTTAATGTCGCCTACATGATGCTGTGATGGAAATGTATTATTTTACCTTCTTGGCTTCCTGCTTTTCCCAGCTGAAGAGAGGACTAGGAAAATACACAACGGGTATTGATGTAATACACTGAAGTAAATACTGGTTGAAAGTGCTGGATCAGTACTGGATCAGATTTGAGATAGTGTCTAAATCCACATGAGCATTTTGTCATATCATGAGCATGTACGTAGGCCCCAGAGATGATACCGAAAGCATTGATGATATGATTCAAGTGATAAGATCCTAGCAAGACAGTTTCCACTTCTTTAATATTTCAACCCGAGCATCCTGGCTCATCAGGCCTGAGCTTTTCCCGGTTTCCGTAGCGTGAAGCGAAAGGTTCTTCATCTCCTCCTGGGTGGGACGCTGGTGCATCACAGGTTACCTTCCCAGTATTTTTTAGGGGTGCTCATTTATACTGCTGGGTGGACAGATGCACACTTGTGGTTAAGACTTTGGGGGTGTTAGAGCAATAAAAGAAAGTAAAGCCAGGTTTGAACTGCACAACGCTTTATATTCTGGGTGGGCATTTAAAGAATGATGTTTGATTGACAGTAGGCTTGTAATGTATTTTGCTTTTCAATGTAGTGACGGTTAGGACAAATGTGTCTTTGAATTAATGTGATCAGGACAACAACTGATCTCCTTTCATTACAATAAAGATTTACCACAATAATAATAATAATAATAATAATAATAATAATAAATAGCAGAAGTAATAATGTATCCCAGAGTTGTCATGTAGTTAACTCAATTTTCACTTTTTTAAAAAATGGGAAGCTGGGAAACTTGATTGTGAATCAGCTCGTCATTCTCACAGAGGCAGAACTAAGCATGAGAACTTATTTTCCACATCACGTGTTTAATTATGCTTCTACCTTCTCTTCCCCTGTGAAAAATGCTGATTTTCACCCTACAAGCCTTAACAAGACCTTTGTATCCAGTGAACACATGGGTACACGGACAACACGACATCTTGGACTTTCCGACCCTCTGGCACACTATGGGTCAATCACCGGAAGTGGTGGATTAGCCCCGCCCCCTGCAGTCATGCTCGTGTTCGTGTCTCCGGGCCGCGGGCGCGCGCGCGCGCGCACTGGGTTTTCCCACATGATCGTCCCTACACGAGCGTCTTCTCCTGGGAGGGAAGGCCACGCCCACTTTTGTTCCCGACCGGAGTTTACCGGCAGTGCCGCGGCTCGTAAAAGGCTGTTTCGTAATCCCTCCTGCAAAACAAGTTATTTTTTTCTTTTTTTCTTTTTGCATCCCACACATATTCAAATCCGTTAGATTACAACGTGAGCGCTATTCCAGGAAGTGATCTCTCTAGGAATGGCGTGGTGAAGTTAGGAGGGATTTAATCTGGGAGAAATTCAAACCTTCACAGACAGCACTGTAAACACACTCCAGGGCTCCGGGTTAACAGAATCTTACTCGGTGGTTAGATTCGCTTCTCTATTTTAAGATTCTTTATGCTGCTGAGTTGTTTCAGTGTTTGTAAGACATGTTTATTTCCCTTTTTTTTTTCATCACAGGAAAGATATTTAGAAAGCAACATGCAGTGAAAGGATGGTGTTTTAATCCTACCTGCACCATCTGAAAATACTGAATGCTTTATTAAGGAAATTCTCACAAACTCCATCGCATCACCATTAAAGGGTGGTGTAGTGGTCAGCGAGAAGGTCCTGTTCAAGTCCCAGGATTCCATGTTCTCCCTGTGCTTCCATGGGTTTCCGCTGGGTACTCCGGTTTCCTCCCACAGTCCAGTCTGTGCACATAGGATAATCATTCATTCATTCATTTTCTGAACCGCTTAATCCTAACATAGGATAATGGACTGTTCTAAATTGGCCCTGTGTGTGTGTGTGCATGTGTGCATGTGTGTGTGTGTGTGTGTGTGTGTGTGTGTGTGTGCATGTGTGTGTGTTGGCCCTGTGATGGGCTGGTGAGCTGTTCAGGGTGTACCGCGCCTTCTCCCAGGATCGGCTGGGATAGCCTCCTGGCGAACCCCCTAGTGGGATTAAGTGGTTCAGCAAATTAATACATTTGTTAAACAAATTCAACTTTCATGTTCTTCTATACCTTGAACACTTCAATCATCGTACACATTCATTAATACACTAGGATATATTTAGGTCAGTTTGGCTGTACAGGGGTCCAAAGCCATCACATCACATTGCCAAATGTTTACTTCACTGTTTTTTGGTTTTTTGTTTTCTTTTAAAATCTCTACTCTGGTAAACTTCTCTTCCTTCATAATTTATTCTGACTACAGGACATTTTCATTTTATTAACGGAAATATTTTGTTGTACCAGATATCATCCACCCATTATCTATACCACTTATACATCAGTGTTGTGGGGAAAAGGGGGACTAATCCCAGCTGACTTCGGGTGAGAGGTAGTGAACACCCTGGACAAGTTTCTAGTCTGTTGCTAACACAGAGACAAACAACCATTCACACATGTGGACAACTGACTAGCTAGTTTATCTCAACCAAATGTTTTTTGGTTTTTTGTTTTGGTCTGTGGGAGGAAACTGGAGTACCCAGATTAAACCATGCAAACACACAGAGAATGTGCAATCTACACACAGAAAAGCTCTCTCCAAAAGGTCCTGAATTTCAATCCTGATTCTGTGTTGTCAGTACAGTAATCAATAATGAGCATAAGCATACTCTTAGTAGGTTATTACGGGAAACAACACTCAATACAACGAGTGTAAAATAATCTAATATTAAGTTAATATTTATTAAGGCCTACTTCCAAATAAGGGGTTTAGTCAAACCTAAGTTACTGTAACTGATTAGCGATGTTATAAGATATCTAATTTAAACCCACCATAATCACTCATACAGTATGTCTTGTCATTTATCATTGTAAATAATTATAATTTTGTATTACAGCTATTTCAGACATTAGGCAGTAATAAGTATGTAGCATACAGCTTGCCAATAAGTACTGGTAAACTTCCTCAGCTGCTCTGACGTCTGTTGAGAACCCGTCATCACTGCTGATTGAACAGTATTGGAATGCAAGTATTTTTCCACATAATAGGCCACATTCTGTCAGCACATTACCAGGTCACTGCAGTTACAGTATTTTTTTATTTTTATTTTATTTATTATTTTTTTTAACTAAAGATAAAGTGGTGTTTAAAAAAAAAACTTTAAAGCTATCTGGTGTGGCAAAAATGTATTTGTCTGATAAATGCAAAATAATATCTGTTCCCTCAGATTTGGACAATTGAGGTGTGCTAAGGTTGGAAGATTGCCCTACACATTTCACACAAAAGCTTCAATCTATAAATTCATTCTTTTGCCGAACCGCCTAATCCAACAGGGGTCGTGGGGAGGCTGGAGCCTATCTCAGCTGACTCTGGGGGAAGGCAGGATATGTCATGAACAGCTCACCAGTCCATTGCAAGGCCAACACACACACACACACACACACACACACACACACACACACACACACAAACAAACACACACAAACACATATATGATGATTCACACTCACAGCTATGGGCAATATAGGCAGTTAGCCTAATGGCTTGTGATGGTCTGGCAAGCTTTTAAGGGTATACCCCTCCTTCGCCCAGCATCAGCTGAGATAGGCACCTAGAGAGTCTCCGAGCAACCCTAATAGGATTAAGCAGTTTGGCAACTTGAGTGAGTGAATGAGGTAGCCTAATGTGTATATCTTTGGATTGTGGAAGTAAACCAGAGTACCCAGAGGAAACCCACCCAAGCATGTGGAGGACATGCAGACTCTACCCGGAAATGCCATCACTGAACCCAGGACCTTGCTGTGAGGTGGATGTGCTAACCACTATGCCACTGTGCCACCCAGGTTCCATTTAGCACTCTTATTGATGTGTCCCTCTTGATGACTCTTTAAAGATTCTCTGTAAAACTATTCAGCAGAGACTTTCCATTACTCCAGTTAGAACTGCTTAGGAAGCTAATAACCAATGAATCATTTCAAAGTCTCTTTAAAGAACCCTTTTATTTACCACCTTTGAGATGAGGACAGTGATGGTTTTACACTGGCACAGTGTAAAATCCATTCCTCCTGTATGTGGGGATATCTCCACACACACACACCTGTGGTGCACAAAGTAAATAAAAACACAAGTTGTATAGATTTGATAGGCCGTGTGGCACCATAAGTAAATGTTGTTTCTAAATGCACACACAATGGAATTATGGGAAGAGAGAAAGCATGTTTCCAGTGAGATATAAATAGCTGGTATTCATTATCTCATGCATTCAAACTTGCTCTCCTAAGTCCCAGTGAAATCCTAAATCATTACAGAACACATGACAGGCCCAGCATCATGTCTCATGAGGTCTCCTGCTATGATTCATGTTTACCATTCAATCATCTATTTACATTTCCCTTCGATACAAAAGACAAAATGGCAACAATAAAAAGGAAGAAATATAAACCAACACACAAATCAAATTCTGCGCAAAAGGCTTGTTAAAGACTGGGAATATATCCAGCTGGGTGAGATAAACAGGCAACTAAAAATTATAAGCACCATTTAAAAGAACATGTAAAAATGATTGCATCAAATAAATATTGCAGAAAAGGGTTTAAAAATCCACTAAAACCTGATATAGACATTTATTCCCTCTTTTCTGTGACAAGAATTATTCTGGTATTTGCTTACTTTGATAGTATTTTCTCTCAACAAATTATGTGGCAAAATTATTGGCACCCATTAAAACCATTTTTATCTTTAAAAGCCTTCCTTCACTCACTCTTCTCTCACTCACTTGCTGAATCGCTTTTTCCCATGAGGGTTACAGGGGGCTGGAGCATATCTCAGCCAACACTGGGCAAAGACAGGGTACACCCTGAACAGCTCACCAGCTCACCATCGCAGGGTCAACATACACACACACGCACACACACACACATAAGTGAGCGACTGATGTGTGTGTGTGTGTGTGTGTGTGTGTGTGTTGTCTGTTTGATGGTCCGGCTACCTGTTTGCCCAGGATGGGCTCCAGCTTCACTGAGACCCTAATAAAGGATAAAGCTCTTTGGAAATTGACAGGAAAAACTTCAAGACTAAAAAAAAAAAATGCAATTAATAAATCTACACAGAAAACTTCATGTATTATTAGTCTTATATTCATATTTCATATTTTATAATATAAAGAGTGTAAAACATTTTGAATATGAATTTGTTTTGATCTTTGTTTGTTTGTTTGTTTGTTTTAATTCTAATTTTTATGAAGGAAGAACCAACGCCCCTGATTTGGGCCTCCATGTCAAGCCCTGACATGATTTGCTTGTGTGTGTGTGTGTGTGTGTGTGTGTGTGTGTGTGTGTGTGTGTGTGTGTGTGTGTGTGTGTATGTGTGTGTGTGTGTGTCGCGTGCATGTGTGCGTGCATGTGTACATGTGTGCCTGAGTGAGTAATTCTGTGTGTGTGTGTGTGTGGTGAGTGCATGATGTGGGCATTAAAATGGCTTCTCACAAAACACTAATTCACATTGAGTTTATTCAAACAGTGTAAATTGCCTTGCGCTTGTATTACACTAACATTGTATGCTCAAAAACCTAAGTCATGCACTAAAGAGATAACAGCAGTGTTGCCAAATACACAGCATGCCATGCAAAATGGAGATCATCATTATACAGAAATTTCACCAACCGACTTCAAAGTTGAAAGAGAAGCACTGTCAGAAAAGAGAAGGAGTAAATCCGGGGCTGTTTATGCCACATTTCTGAGTTCTGTGTAGCATCAACTGCTGGGTTTTAGCAATCCTCATTCATACATGTGTACATAAGAAGACATTATGGAGTGGATGGAGTGCTTCGAAAATCTGTCAGACAGGATCCTGGTGCTCTAAAAGTTTAGACACATGGAAAAAGTCCTGCTTAGTCTTTAAAGTGCCTTCAGCACAATAAATAAAGAGTATTTCAGGACTTTATCATGCTAACACATTACAGCAGAGATTTATCTGATATGTGTTAGCTAATTTTGAGACTTCTGTCACAGGACTAGTGGAAAACATACTTCTGAAATGAATAACATTGATTATTTCGCTACAGTGACACCTGCCAAGGAGTAGGATGTATTAAGCAAGAAGTAAACAGATAGTTCTCAAAGTTGACATGTTGGAAGCAGGAAAAATGAGAAAACATAAGGATCTGAATGACTTTGAAAAGGGTCACCTTGTAATGGCCAAACGACCGGATCTATTAATGTCCAAAACAACAGAGTGTTCCTGGTATGCAATACTAAGTACCTATCAAAAGTGGTCCAAGGAAGGACAACCAGTGAACTGGCAAGAGTGTCATGGGTGCACAAGGCTCACTGATGAGCATGAGGGCGAAGGCGAGTACGCCTGGTCCGATCCCACAGAAGAGCTACTGTGGCATAACCTGCTTAAACTGTTAATGCAGGCTATGATAGAAAGGTGTCAGAACACACAGTGCATGTCAACTTTCTGCATATGGGGCCGTCGACCAGTTAAGTGGTGTTAATGTTATGGCTGAGCAGTGTATATTGCCATAATGATGCCTTCTGTTAGGTCATCAGACACAACCTTACATTGCAGTGCATTAGGCAACCATTGCCTAGAAAGTATCCCCCAGCAATATTCTTCTCCATTTCTTTCTAACTTTTGGCCTTTGTGGGAGAATCAAGCAGAACTAAATGATCCATGGATCTTCGAACAGCTTGTTCAGATGATTTTAAGAAAAAACGCAGCACGTCCATGACAGGCGGAAGTCCGGTTTTTGGTGGTGCCATTGTCGGGAACTCAGGCTTCTGCACTGTCCGTAAGAGGAGGAGCTTTGAACCTCCCTTATGCAGGCCCAGATTTCAACACACATACTGTACTTCTCTTATTCTGGCCATAGTGGCCACGTAGCGCTAGCGTCCGCTTGACGTGTAGTGAAGCCACAAGGTTCACATCATAAGGCCTAGGGTTGAGCAACACCATGCCTTCCTGTTCTTACAACACTGGGGAGCAGAGATGCAACCCTGAGGAGCACTGACAGAGTGTGTCATGTCTGTAGATTAGGGGTCTTCAATATTATACACGTGCAGCCCAAGAAAACTGAATAAACACATGAAAACTGTGACTCCTGCTTGATTGGAATAAAAGCCTGCAGTCACTCTGGCCCTTTGTGGACAAGATTGGAGATGCTCTTAATGCTACACCAAGAATTAATGTCACCGGGTATAGAGTACATTCAGGTGCATTTATTAAGGATGGAGTGTTCATGTGCTTGCTCTGTGCTTGACAAAAAAAGATGTCCAAGTCTATGTCTGACACGCAGGATGTTTCAGTAGCTAGAATGAACCTATAATGAGTGTTGCTGTTATTTTGAAATAGTTATAAAGCTTAGGGCGAATTGGTTAAGTGACGTCCGTTGTTAAAATGTAGCTCAAACAGGACACTGTATGTATTTAAAATCTGTGACGAGGGATTAAGTGATTCATAAATCAGAATAATCCATCAAGAACTGTATACAGTATGTGAAGAATAACAATTGAAGCCTCGGGGCAATGACTATGAATCATTTGTAAGACAGTTGTCTCAGACAATGAACACCTACACCTGTATTCTGTCATAGTTCCAGGAACTATGAGTTTGACAAAGCAACCAAGGAAGTAGTTCTTACCATTCAGAAAACATTTGAATCTGCTTTAAGCTAGAACACTCCAGACAGACGCTTCAACTGTTAGGCGAGGCTCATGATTGGCACCTCAAAGTGTTCCATTAGGTAGGGGCACACATGCACACTAACGCAAAGGTTGTGTCTGATGTCATCGCCCCTCGCGCTCTGAGATAGGAAAACAGTGCAGGTCGCTCAAAATAGGCCACTTTCACAATCAGATCAGGCTGATATTGGCTTTGTGTGTAAGAATGCATGTGGGTTTAAAAAAAATGCGTCTCACAAAACTCACGTGGTGGAATCTCAACCGTCTGCCCACAGTGTGATATTGGATCTCTTCCTTCCTGTGTAGATAATGCAAATGGAAGAAAGAAATAAACGAAAAGAAAGAAAGGGCTTTGCATTGCAACACAAACCTAATCAAATGAGTCATAACCATTTTGATGGGTCCCCTTTTCTATAAGCACAATGCTTTATTTAGATAAATCACAGCCATTTCCTGGAATTAGTATCTACATTTTAAAGCAAAGGACACTGGTTTTCTCTGTTGGGTCTTTTAAAAGTGACATGGTCATTGACAAGGTCTTTTAAAAGTGACACGGTCATTGACAAGGTCTTTTAAAAGTGACAAGGTCATTGACAAGGTCAAATTAATTCATTCATTTGCTGAAACATTTAATTCATAAGTAGGGTTTCAAGAGGGCTGGAGCCAATCTCAGCCAACTCTAGGCGAAGGCACAGTACACCCTCAACAGCTTACTAGTCCATTCCAGGGCCAACACATACACAACCTTCCATACTCACAAATAGGATCAATTTGGAACAGCCATTTAGCCTATTGTGCATGTCCTTGGACTGGGGGAGGAAACCAGAGTACCCGGAGGAAAACCATGCAAACATGGGGAGAACATGCACACTCCAGAACTCAAAACCAGGACCTTCTTGCTGTGAGGTGGACATGCTAACGTGTTAACAACTGGTAGTGGTGGCTCAATGGTTAAGGCTCTGGATTCGTGATCTGAAGGTTGGGGGTTCAAGCCCCTGTACCACCAAGCTGCCACTGTTGGGCCCTTGATCACGGCCCTGAACCGTGACTTGCTCTGGATAAGGCTGTCTGCTAAATACCATAAATGTAAACTAAGCCCTCATACCACCCTGAGGAAAAGCAGTGAAAGTAAAAACTGACAAACAGAGCTTTGGTTGGTTTGTGAAGGCTCCAAACACCCAGAGGAAGGCAGGGTTGTCAGGATATCGTATCACGTAAAAAGCAATAACAAAAGGCTAAGTGACACATGAGGCAGTGTTTTGAATAAATACACTGCACAGTGATTTGTCCCTTAGTCTTCATGTAATCCATATGAAGCTATTTGTGAATAGAAGCTAGAGTGGTGCTTGAAAGTTTGTGAACAATTTAGAATTTTCTATATTTCTGCATAAACAGGATTTAAAGCACGATCAGATTTTCACACGAATCCTAAAAGTAGATAAAGATAAAGAGAATCCAGTTAAACTAGAAAACATTAAATTCAATCACTGATTTCTTGAGGAGCGTCATCCAATATTACATATCTGTGCGGAGCAAGAGGATGTGAACGTTTGCTTTTGTCCTACCAAAGAATGGCTAAAGAAGAATAAATGTAATCCAGTAGAAATGTGAGGAAAACCCACCAACATTCCAAAGTTGAAGCTATTCTGAACAGAGGAATGAACTAATATCTGATGTGCAGGACTGATCAACAATCAACACCTGCCACAAACATTTAGTTACACCTACTACTGTACAGGGGGGTCTGAAAGCAAAGGTTCACATACTTTTGCCACTCATAGGTATATAATACTGGATCATTTTGGTTAGTAAATAAGTGTAATATAATATATATACATATAATATTTTGCAGAAATATAGACAATTCTAAAGGAAAGAAACTTTCTGTTCTGTAGTTAAACTCATTCTGTAGTTAAACTTGTTCCAATCATCCATCATCTTCTATTTTGATGTGGTGATTGTACTTTATTTAAATTTTCATTCTAGGCCTTTCAGGACTTCTGTGGCACTCTCAGTATTAAGGTGCTTGCTCTTATTAGTACTGCTAACGTTTTGTGTATAGCAGTGGTGATGAAACTCACCTTTCATTCTCCCACTGGTTTTTTGATGCAGCCACTGGACTGGTTGATGTAAGTACATCTGTACACCACAGCTGTTGATGCTCCCGTCACCCCAGAATATGTATGAATTTTAAGACATACCTTCCATGGACAGGTCTTTCAATTCCTGCACTTCTTTTACAGCGTACTAGAACACTCCCAGGCAGTTCTCACCAAACCTGCTAATTATCTGGTATTCCCAAAACCACCGTTGTATATGTTACTTGCTAAAAATAAAATAAAAGGAACTTAAACAACTGCATAAAGAAAACAGTGTCACTCAGTAATAGGCCAAAGCCCAACTTGTTTTAATGTAAATGTATATTGTCTACTTTAAAATATGTAAATGCTAAAAATAACATTAAGGAATTCCTGTGATTAATGAAAGAGGTTTGCCCTTCATACACACTCTCTGTCACTAACATTTCATTGTACCTATATGCTATATCTCATCTCCTGCCTTACCTTAACCAAATGTTGCATTTGTTTCCTCACTCAAAACAAATGTACTTCAAATTTTCTGCTCTAAAAACATTAATCATTTACCTGATCATTTCATGCATCTTGAATATCAGCTTTCAATCTGAGTAGGCTTTATTAGGCTTTATAAGCTTAATTGCACCTGGGACTTGCATGAAACAAGTGGAAATGGCTATTTATTTAATTACTCCAAAACAGAAAACACACTTTGCAGGAGGAGATACTACACATTGGAGACAGTCCGGGTTTCTGGAAGCCAATCACTGGCATATATTTTTGGAATGATCAGTGATAAGGCCCTTCTGGGCAGAAGTCTATAATATGCCAACCTTGGGTTGACACCACAGCCGCAATGTCCACAATCGCCACGATTCCCAAAAGCATGGAGCTCCATGATTTATGGGCACGCTAGGAGCACGATTGGGCTATGAAAAGGAGGCAGGGTGCATCCAAGAGATGAAACTTGAAGAAATCGTGTTTTCATATTCATCAAGATCCCCTACAATGGCGCATCAAGGTCTGTTACGCTCTGTTAAGGTCTGTTAAGCTCTACTGCGCTCTACTACGATTCTCATGTTCTATCAGGATTGGCGTTAAATAGTAACAAATCGTAATAATTGTGGCAAAATGGTTGATGTCAGGGCTCTGTGCAGACAACTTGAGTTTTTCCAAATCAGCCTTGATAAACCATGTCCTTGTGGGCCGTATTTCATGTACAGGATCTATTTAGCTCCGCTCGTACCGCTGATGGAAATTTGTACAGTTGGTCATTTAGTGCATGTTACTTTGGCAAAACCAGGTTTCTACAGTACACCCAAAGGGGAATTGTAAACAAATTGAATTTAGGAGTGAAATCTAAGCATATAAAGCAAAATTACTTTCAGTATTAATTCCCTTTTCAAAACTTGAACCTGCGCATTTGTGCATTCTGCACTTATTATTTGAAAAAATTCCACAATTGCCAGAGTTCAGCTTCCTTTTGGGTGGTGAGTCTGGTAAGGAAGTAAACTATGACACAGCCATTTTTATTCAAATATCTTTTTTATTATCATAATAACCAACCACAGTTTAAAATGTGGTAATTGAGCTGCTTTTAGTAAATGTGCTGTTCTATTTAAATCATATTGCCTATTCACAAGGAAAGATTGAAATTTAATACATTTGGGGGACCATTAGCATTTTACAGTTCAACTTCCTGGCCTATCAGTCTTCACCCTTAAATTAATGGTAGATTAATCATGTTGTATTGTTTCCCATGAAGTTACAGGATTACAAGCCTTAAAGACATTTTAAATTGGTGGTGCTTTTTGAACATTTAGATACCCTTCTCTTTTAACCAAGATTTCATTCCATACCAGTTTTCTTAGGCTTCTGACTCATGTCTGTCAAAATGCAACTTTGCTCACAATGTTCATACTTCTGTGTTGTTTTCAAATGTCTTAATGATACATGTATGTATGAAAATAATAAATGTCTTAATGATACATGTATGTATGTATGAAAATAGAGAAATCCTTTATATTCACATATTCACACATAACATAACATAGAGCAACATAACATAGAACATAGAACAACATAATATATAACATAGCGCAACATAATAATAACATAACATAATATATCATAACATAACATAACAGCACAACATAACATATAACATTCATTCATTCATTTTCTGAACCGCTTATTCCTAATTAGGGTTGCGGGGAGGCTGGCGCCCATCTCAGCCGACTC
>JBCNYH010000015.1:11304205-11344250 GCA_039654325.1 Tandanus tandanus
TCTGAGTCCAAGAATTTCATTGCCGGTAGTGATGTTTCATTGTTGCCTGTATATGACAAATAAACTTGAAACTTGAACTTGAAACTTAATAACCAATCAGGAACATTTGTGAAGGTTGGTGTCAGGCCTAAACATAAAACATCTACATCCATTTCTGCCTCATTTTAGCTTTCATCAGTCTGTAAAAAAGAAAGTTAAGATATTTTTGGGAAGCTAGGACATTTTGGCTGGTCCTCACTTCTTAAAAGGAGTGTTTGTTAAAAGTTAGAGTTTTAGGGTTAAAATTAAGTTTAAGTTAGGGTTATACATTTTAGCTGTGATTGTTAAGATTAGGGTACAGGGCTAATAAATGTAATGTCAGTGACTGTCCCCAAATAGATGGAATTATAAGTGTGTCTTTCCTTCTATTGTACGTTAGTGTACCCTCCACTGTCTAAACAGCACAATTACAGCTAGGAAAAACTAAGATTACATTTTATTGCACTAATTCTTGCAGTTCATTTTATATTTCCATGATTAGAAGAGTCAAACTCTACCACGGTATGAGTACCCCCATTTATCGTCACACAGTACATCATTATGTTGTCAACTTTGTGCACACATACAACCTGGACCTGACACGCTGTGTTTTCGAAACTACATGAAGCCTACATTGATGTGTAGCTGTGTTGTATATAGGTTTTACCTGTTTGTGTAGATGGCGTTGTTGGGCTGTATAGTCTCTTGCTCAGGAAAAAACTGTGGTGTGGACTGGGGTCCATTGTAGGGGGGCTTGGGTGGACGTGGTCTAGGAGGGGGAGTGAACTCTGGGGGAGGGTCTTCCTCATTTGACAACTCCTTCCAGGACTCCTAAGGTCACAAACACAATGACTCATCACTTATATATACACATTTGCCTCCAATTCATTTGCTAGAAATACAAACATGTCACACCAGCATGAACAGGAATATCGGGGTCCTCTAAAGCAGCCTGTGTGTGTGTGTGTATATGATTATCCGGTAAACAGTGCAGGTGTGTGCGCTCACCTGGATAGAGGTGTCTCCCATGATGCACTTAGCACCCTCTATAACAGCGAGGTAGGAGAATCGGAGCTGGTCTGCTGTTTGGATCAGACCCATCCGGTACCGCCTCATCTCCAGGAGAACATCCTTGATCCGGACGGAGGACGAGTCTTTTCGTAGAGACATCTACACAGAGAAGGAATGTTTAAAAACACAAGCATCCTGTTTCAATAGAAAGGTATCAGAGTAGGTTTTTGAATATCAGCATGGTCTCATTTCTTTTAAACAGACGAGTCTGGGCTTCATTTGTGATGTTTAAAAGTTCTAGAATATCTTTTTAAGAAAATTGTATTTCATAACACTTCCATGTGTTGGCTATGGATTAGATTTTCCCAGGACTGAAACAAACTCAGCTTTCAGCTGGAATGGAGTACATTTAGAGGTGGGAGGCGTTTCCCTGTATTCATTAACAGTGTACAGTTTCACTTCAGGGCGACACGGCGGCATAGTGGCTAGCACATCCGCCTCACAGCAAGAAAGTCCTTGGTTCGAGCGTTTCTGTGTGGAGTTTAAAACACAGGCAGTACAGTGATATAGTGGTTAGTACATCCACCTCACGGCAAGAAGGGTGAGGCCATTTTTGTGTGGGGTTTGCATGTTCTCTCCATGCTTACGTGGGGTTGCTCTGGGTATTCCAGTTTCCTCCCACAAACATGCACATTAGGCTAAATGGCTGTTCCAAACTGCCCCTAGATGTGAGTGAAAGTGTGAACGGTTATGTCTGTGTTGCCCAGCGATGGTCTGGCAAGCTGTTCATGTGTACCCCACCTTCACGGAGTGTTGGCTCCCCACGAGCCTAGTAGTAGGATTAAGCAGTTCGGCAAATGAGTGAGTGAGAGAGAACTTCACTTCATGTTACGGGCAAATTACAAACTGAAACAATTATAAGAGTAAACAAGAACTCTGATTTGGCCCATCTCAGTCTAAAGGAATCAAAGAAAATAAAACCTCAGAGTGTATATAAAATATACCTTACATTATTATTCAGTCAAATACACTTAAAGTCTTTAAAGAGCACATAAGAAATTCACACCATTCTACCATTATGAGATAAAATAAAATATAAAAGGTCCTCTTACCAGAAGGAGGCAGGTGTCTACAAGGCAGAAGGTTCCGGAGCGACCGATGCCGGCGCTGCAGTGGACCACCACAGGCCCTTGATCCGAGTTTAGACAGCCTGACTCTCGCACCTTGAACAGGAAGTTGAGGAAAGAGGCAGGAGACTCAGGCACCCCAAAGTCAGGCCAGGTGGTGTAGTGAAAATGAAGAATCTCCCTGGTTTCCTGAGTCTGTAAACGCACACACGTGCACAAACACACACACAAATGTTATTAATAAACATGAATATAAATGCATAAAATTACCAAACCTCAAACTGGACTTTGATAATAAAAACCATCAACATTCTGTTTAACAAATGTTTCATAAAATATAAATAAAGACTGAACGGGAAAGTCACTCACTGAAAGATTCTCCAGCTCCAGCTGCCGGACGGTGTAGTACGATTTCTCGTCTTCCGAAACAAGAGTCAACTTAAAGTTTGTGTCCTCAAATACAGCTTCCCGCTCCTCTCTCTGTGGCCAATACTGTGCACATTTCACCTGAACCAACAACACACACAATGATGTCGTAATCATCAGTAATTTTACAATCCTCCCAACAATGTTTTAGTCTCTCACAACGGTCACCATGTCAGACCAGGCAATTCTAGTTCTATAAATAAATTCTTGCCATGTCTTGATCATGAGATTGGCAATACTGTGGGATAAATAAAGTGGGACTCAGACCGATCATCTGTCATGACACGTCCTTGCAAGTCATCAGAGACGAGAATTTTTTTTTTAATTGTCAATCACAGCCGCAGAAGGACTGTCAAGGAACACATATAGTAGGATGTCAAATTGGCTGAATAAATACAAAAAACCCAGAAGTCATATCACTGTTCTTTGTTCATGTCACACTACAAGAACTGTTTATTAAGAAATGTTCCAAACAAGTTTATAGAGTACAGTCACTTACCAAGTATATATATCCTCCGTGGAGCCTCCACAGGGGACCTCCTGACACTTTAAACAGTCATATGTAAACGACATGCACCAGAGTGCCCCCGTGGAACGTAACAGCACTTCCGCGGAGACACAAAAGAGCTTCAGCACAGGATTTAAACAAAACTCACCGACAATAACTATGACTATAAGCGTGGGCAGCTTGACGTACAGATTCATATCTAGTGATCTAGGCCGAAACATGATGGCAGGAGATTCGGGGGGGGTTTGTTATAGATGTCTAAGGTATACAGAAATAAGGTAAACATTTTCTCGCACCACACAATAGTCCACAATTTATTTTATTTTAATACAAATTTGTTGATTATTTTATTTCCTGCATATGCCTACCATCGTAATTCTGATGGTCAGACCGTCTTGATTAAATTTGTATAATTGCAGAGTTGACAGTCCGTTCAGCTATAAAGCAAATCAACTTCTTTTAATACATTACCGTTTCTTTGCTAATTTACACTGTAACTGTGAAAGTGTTTAAAATCAAGAGTATAAATATTGATTTCATTGATAAATCAGGAATTTTATTTGAGGAGATGTTAATTCAGTATATTTGGATGGAGTCTCAGTTAGAAGGTACAGCTGCTACTTTAAGTTTTCCGTCACATCAACGGAAAGTCTTCTGGACTTTCTTTGGGCCTTGTGGTTTCTTGATATTGTTACAAACTGCAATTTATTTCTCAGACTTTCTCTCACAGAGAGAGAGAGATAGAGAGAGAGAGCGAAGATAATGTTGGTCAGGGGATGACTGTTTACAGCTTTTATGTCATGAGTAATAACAAGAACCAACTCATCATGTGGACATTCCACAATAAAATTTGACAGAACTATAAGCTCACTCACTCATTTCCTGAACTGCTTAATCCTACTAGGGTTGTGAGGAGGTTGGAGCCGACCCCACTGACACTGGGCGAAGGCGGGGTACTCTGAACAGCTCACCAATCTATCGCCGAGCCAATTTGGAGCAATTGGGGCAATTTGGAACAACTGATGTGAAGGAATTTCACATTTCACTATGGAAGGAAACCGGAGTACCCGGGGGAAACCCACACAAGCATGGGGAGAACATGCAATATCCACACAGAAACGCCTGAGCTCAGGAATCGAACCCAGGGCCTTTTTGCGGTGAAGTGGACATGCTAACTACAAATTATAGTATAATTAATGGTAAACAGTTGTGGTATAAGAGAATAAAGCAGTGGAATGTACTTTCTTAAGAAAATCACAATGAAAGGGTGGTACTGGTGCATCACCACTGGTGGCGTTATTGATTATTTTTCTATACCAGCATGCCCAGTCATGTTTTAATTACTTTATTCTGCTCAAACAATTAAACAGAAGTTTCCCACTGAGCCTTTATTACACAGTACAAACATAAATACAGAAGTTAAGACATTTGAAGCACACAAGGAATCTGTGATTCTTCGTATCATTTATTACTAATAAATCACTCTTACCGAGCCCTTCTCTATGACACGGTTCAGCATGACTACTCCACGTGTCCTCTGCTCCCACACCATCTCCCAAAAATGCCCACATGTGTTCGGTAAAGGACCCTAAAAAAGAGAAGGGGAAGGAACATAGTAGTAAGAACCATAGTAAATTTTGATCATGTTTATATTAAGTTAATACACATTAAAGGGTACTGGTGGTGAATTAGTGTCAGTAGCTATTTAAAACGATCATGCATAACTATAACATCAGTGGTTCCTTCCGGCAACATCAGTCCTTGCCCGTTTTCAAAGTGCACGTGAGTGTTACGACTCTAGGCATGCTCAGAGGCATTGGTTGTTCCAGCCGGGTGGTGACGCGAACTCGTTGGATTGGTTGGGCTACATCACTGACCTTTGTCGCATAACACATTATCGGCTGGTGCTGAGCTGCACAAGCAACAAGCACAGAAATCGCCGAAAACATTTCCTTTTGTTACTAAACCAACTGACGTCAGAAAAGCCAAGGTGGCAAACCATCAGCTGCATAAGCCATTTTGAATTTACCGTCACACACATCTCTGGCAGAATTCTCATCCTCAGAGTCACTAAAATGTAACGTCTCACTGTCCCAACATGTTGACTTCACTTTTGGGGAAAACGACTGCTAACCCCCACAGATCAGACCCTGCTGGTAATCCACGGCATAGATTTACCAGTTTTCTGCTTTTATGGTCATTTATGTTAAAATAACTACTTAAACATATTACATAAATACAAATTATGCTGTATGGATGACCGATACCGGTACACTTTAAGGTTAGGTCTAGCTTCTGTGCCATACTTAGCATGAGACAAAGCACTTTATGTATTTCTTTATAACTGCAGTTATAAGCAGGATAGACCATTTTAACTGAACCAAGTAGGTTATGTTCATTCAGAATACTTTATTGATCCTGAAAGAAATTGTGTAAATTCATCTATTCATCTGCTAAACCATCTAAACCTACTAGGGTCATGGGGAGGCTGGAGCCTTTCGCAAGCGACTCTGGGCGCAGGCAAGGGGAGGCTACGGTTTACCCTTGATTTGTGTGTTTGTTTGTTAGCAGGATTACAGAAAATGTTGTGTGTGGATTTTCATGAAATTTCTGCTAAAGGTGAGGATTTTGACAAGGAAGACTCTGATAGATTTTGGCACTGATCCGGGTCAAGTTCTAGATCCAGGATTTTTTTGAAATGATTAACATTGTGAGATAAGACTAATTGACACTTTGGTTCGAATGAGGAATTGTTGGGCTTGGTGGAGGTTTGTGCTCTCCAAGTGCTCATGTTTCAGAAGTATTTTTGATATAATTCTGATAAATTATCTTTATATCCCAACAGCAATTAATTAATCAAATGCTCAGATAATAATAATAAAAAAAAATCTATTATCCGTGGCAGTCACAGGGCTTTAAAAAAGGCTGTGCAATCATTTCATGTGGTCACCATGCCTACCTACAAACACTCGTGCACATATCAAGTGTGGACAGGGTCTTCCGCAGGACTAAGCAGACATATTGCTACATAAATGTACAAGACTGTTTCTTACATGTGAGACATGAAGCAGTTGGATACAACAATGATGCACTACAACACAATCCTCTCTTGTTTGGACTCGTCCTCCAGCAGTAATTAGGCTGTGCATATTCAGGTGTTTCGGTCAAGCGGGTTTGGAGGGAGGGCTGAAGTAAAGGGGTGGGATTTCTCCGATTTTTCATTTTCAAACTCGAGCATACTCTCGCTTATTTCTCCAAAACGACCTCCCCTGCCTTTAAATGATCCTCCTCTCAGAACATGCTGTTTGAATGTAAACATATAACGACTGAGAATGCCTAACAAGTCATATAAATATCTACAGGTTTAAATTCTGTTACCTTTGTTATTACTAGGCTTTCCCCTATTTTTCCTTTAAACATACACATGGCTTTCACTTGTAAAGTCTTCCAAGGAATGGGTGGGAACTGGGAGGGTGGAGGTTAGATTACATTTTGTGTGTATATTTCCACATCTGTGATTTTCCCAAGCCCATAAAATCAAAACTGAAATAATTCACAAAAAAATAAATACTGACTTGAAATTCCAAATGCAAAGAGAGCGCTTCACTGCATGTGCTGTCAGTGTTTCAGCCTGTATACCTCTAATGGGACAGTGCATGCTCCAGCAAACCACATTTTGTTAATGTTACACAATTCGCAATGTTTAAAGGGCTTGAAATTGAAACCTCACTAAGTTAGGGTCAACACAGTGACGATGCATGTTTAGAATTATTTTAGGTCAGTATTTGCAGATTAGATTGATTAAAGTAAATAAAAACAGAACTGAATGCATGTGTACTGCCTCCACGTGTAAAATCGGTTTAATCTCCTTGATTCAGCTTCATCCATTGGTTGTATCTCACTTATTTTTAATTCCGATGCACATCTTGCACTTGATTATCGTTAACCATTTTTGAAACATCTACCTTTGAAACGAGGGAGGGTTTTTTGGGGTTACCCCGTATAACAGGGGTGTCACTCATTTTCACTGAGGGCCACATCACTAATTTTAAAGGTGATTGAGGGCTTAATAATCACTGAACATCTATTCTAAAAGGGAATCCATGAAATCTGTATTGCAAAATGATTCGTTTAGGCATTTGTCCTCTTTTACTTTATTCGCTTGCATTTTCTGACAACACTTAACAGCGACAAGCTAGCAGGCAATCACGAATGATTAGCTGCTGCCACCTAGTGGAAGGATGATGAATTAGGTTTCATGGTAATGGTTGATGCAAAGAACGAACAATAGTCATATTCTTTGAAAGCTCGCGAGCCACATAAAATGAGTTCCGGATGGCGGTCTGGATTTGACCCTCAGGCCTCGTGTTTGACACCTGTGCTGTAGAACAAACACCTGAATAATAATTTCAGTGTTCAGATAATGTTCTTGCATCTCAAACAATTACCTAATGGACATTCAAATCTCCATGCACAAATCTACTGAAAGAAAGATACTACAAATGGCTTGTCTATTTGACTATTTTAGGATTTAGAGGAATAATTTGTAAATGTTCATTCCAAAGTATTGCTTTAACATGCAGCTGAGGTCGAATGGCACAATCCCACTTTATATTCCTCTGGAGTAGAGAAAGGGGAGGTGGGGCTGCAGAGAAGCATTCTACAGCCACTTAGACTCACTGAACAGAGTAAAAATATCAGAAAGAACCAGGAAGGAAATCTGGGGGAAACCTGACAAGCAACCTTTTTGTAATTTTCACTCTAATCTGATATTTCTATAAATAAGATATTTAGTGAAACTTTACTCCAGAACCAGCTGAGCTGAGCAGAATCATCTCACCGTGGCAAAAGCCCACCGTGGCTTTTTAATCCTCTGCTCAGTTATCTGAAAACTCTGTTTCATCCCGTAGGAGTTTAAAGGCCAGTCATTGGTCATTTCCATTCTCCACTAAGCTTGTGAGACGTGTACACTTCTCGCCGACACTGAGAGAAGAATTCAGGCATTTGACTCATTTACAGCATTTAGCAGACGCTCTTATCCAGAGCTAACTCCAAATGCCTGGGAAAACTGCTCCGTATCATAAGACCAATGACAGATTTACAGAGCAAGTTCGAAAGTGTCGTGAGCCCACAGGAACTTCTCCTCGCCACTGTCAAGCGACGCAAGATGGTGTGGTTTGGCCATATCGCGCAGCACGACAGCCTCTGCAAGAACATCATGCAAAGCATGATCGAGGGTGGACGCAGGCAGGGACGGCAATGCAAGAGCTGGTTTGACAACCTAAAAGAACGGACTGACATTACCATGCCAGAGCTCCTGACAGCTGCCGCCAACAGACCAGCTTGGAGGAGGGTGTTTGCTTCTTCAGCACTCAGATCCCCCTGACGACTTCCAAAGTCAAGGATTAGATTAGATGAGACTTTAATGGAGCTGTGTCATGATTTTTACCTACATTCAGTTGCCCAAAAGTCATGTAAATATGCAATGAATATCCAAAATACCAGTCTGTCCCTTGTTAAATAACCTTTCACCTTGCAAATCTTTGCTTTCGAACCTGACATGGAGCAGATGGAAATGGATTGGACTTTTTGAACTCTTGTTGGGCTGAACAGTTGAATGAACGTTGCTAAAATTTGTTATAAGAACTGAATTTATGTCTGCTATCCTTTGTAAACCAAACTTTCCTCTAGACAGATGATTGTTTTCTTTGATAACCCCACTGACACTGCCCCTTTAAGCAGGGTTGAACCTCTGTGCTGAACAGAAGAGAAGAGCACGTTGAGACGCGTCTGCCCTTCTTAATTCTGACACATTCTCCAGTATTTCACAACATATTCTAAATGGGCCAGGAAACATCAGCAGCATAAACTAAACAGCTAACATTTCCTGCCTTTTTTCGGTGAATCAGTTACTAACCTCGAAAAAACGTCTCATCATCATAATCACCGTTAACATCCTTCTTTAAACTGGAAAATACCAGTCAGTGCACCACTGCTCAAGAGAAACTTTTACAAGCAGTTTAACTTAAAATACACAATATGATGATGTCACAACGTTAAAACTGTTATTAAACTTCAGGGAGAATTAAAGTGGGCTGTTTTCATACAGAGAGCAATAGTATAACACTACAAGGGTATGCAGCTAAAAGGACGGTGAGGATTCTATCCCTCTCCTCCCCCTCTCAGCTTGCATACGCAGTCAATACTGCACTTTTCCTTTTGATTGTATGACAGTGTTTAGTAAGGAGTGTATCATTCTAAGATGATAAATGAATATCTATTTCCAGTCCCTCAATCCCACACATCCACCGCTGCCTACTCAATGTGTTGATCTTTATCTTGATTTAACCTTTAACCCCATTAAAATATTTTCAACATATACATTTTTAGAGTACATTTTAAAACACATCGTCTACACTCTCTGTGTGTAAATATACCCCTGTAGATGGGAGTATATAAATAATACGGATAATCTAACGGTAAACAGGAGACATATCTGAGCATGTTCATGCTTGCGTAAAATTCAGTGGTGCTGCCTCTCGGTTTTTTCCCTATAAAGATGTGCATGGTACAACCTTACATGGAATTTTTCAATATTTTTAGGTGACACCAGCACTCATCTTTTTAGGTGCTGAGAAGATCTGAGCATGTGAAGCGTTTCATATTAACTGAAAACAAATTACCCAAAAACACTGCCCTGCCAAAAAATGGGTCATGCACTGTAATATTCTGTTGGACCGTCTTTATCTGTGACTCCATCATGCATTCGCCATGGCATTGTTTCAACAATCTAAAGCAAAGTCACAATTGTGTGTGTGTGTGTGTGTGTGTGTGTTGAGGATATGAGAGTCAAATCACTGTATAAAATACTTTTACTTTCACTATCACTATATCCCATGAGCTGTATCTTATCATGGTCAAGCATTTTACTCATCGGTTCAGGTGCCGAACCACTTAATCCTACTAGGGTCACAGGGAGGCTGCAGCCAAATTTGGTAAATTTCAGGAATTTCTTTAGTAGGTTTACGCGCTTGATGCAGGCCAATAATTTGACTTCTGAAATGCAGTGACATCTTTTCCATAACGATGGGCTGTGTCTTCCGACATGCATCAATGTTGGCAGATAAAACATATTAATCATTGCAGTAATTATCCAATCAAAGGCTCTTGCATAGTTGCTCGTGTAAATCCAGGTGGTGACTTTCTTGACAGGGCACTGTATGGTGTACTGGTAGAGAGATATTTTGTAATTAAACAGTTTAAGAGGATGTTTAAGAAATAATTATTGGAGGATACAGTAATGATAAAAAGGCTTTGCTTGTGTCAAGGTGATATTATTATTGTGATTTTTTTTTTTTTAATGAATGTTGGGATATTTCTAAAGGGCACCTGTATGTGAATTATGTGTGTATGATGAGGATAATCACAGGGGTAATTATTAAGGTGACAGTATAATGGACATGGGGTTGATTTTGGATGAGTCATGATAAACGCTCACATATTTTGACTAAATAGAGATAAGGAGCAAGACCAGATATGTGGTTTACTTCCTCCTACTTCTTTTCAGACATGTAACATTTATCTTGGGGTATAGTAACTTTTTTTTTTCTTAATCCAACTTATAGGGTTTTCATTGCTGTCACTCATTTTTCTAATGTTTAAACTAAATCAAACTAAATAAACCAATACAAGTGTTGATAAAGTAGGAGTGTGATTATTAGATTAAAAATAACGTAACACACTAACACTTTGTTGGAGCACCTTAACCCTTGCTCACAGTTCTACAAACTTAACCAATAACACAACATTTATTTCCATCCATTGTTGGGTTCATTTTCCACCAACATCTTGAACTGATGATGGGAAAATTGAACCACTCCATAAAGTCTTCTCCAGCACATCCTGAAAACTTTTAGTCGGGTTAAGGCCAAGACTCTGTGGTACCAGTTCATGTTTAAAAATATTTCCTCATGGTCCCTGAACCACTCTTTCACTATTCGAGCCCCAATTTCATATCCGTTCCATCAGAGAGGAGAAAGTCCATTCATGTGATAACCTGGTCATTCAGTACAGGAAGTCAGCTGACTTCATTTTATTGCCATATTAATGTTGCTGAGCCTTGACCTGACCAACTGAAGCAATGATGCCACGATGGTTACATGCTGTCAAGTCAAAGAGTGGTCCAAAAAAATATCATTCAGGCAGTGTAGTAAAATCTCTGCCATGTTGGCACTGGGTTATTTAAATCATTTAAATAAAGATGAATCTTTATTTAAATAAAACCTAAAAATTCATAATATATTCATTCCAATGAAAACTCAATGCACAAGTCATTTCACAGTGTATTCAGGGTCAAAATGTGGTGATTAAGTTTCTGTATCAGCAGATCTGACTGCAGTTCTGCTGCAAGGCAAATCCCAGGTTTATATTTATATGTGTTCATTCTAATATGCTTGATAAGAGCACACCCTCTCCCATTCTGAATATTTCTGTGGTTATGAGACCCTGCACCTGCACAGTTTAACGCTTTCGAAATGACATAAAACCTTTAACTGAACATAATGCTTCGTTCGGACTGACCAATCCATGTGAACCACACATATTGCTTTCTGTAAACTAATCTCGTGTTGCCGTGCCACACAATAACTACCCATGTATAAAACCGCTGAAAGTTTGAAATAAATCAGAGGACATTGCTGAACAAGTGGGTGTCTTGCGTCAGCAGTACCTGGAGAGGTAAAGGTAATCTTTGAGTGAGGTATGGGTGACGGGAGGTTAAAAATAGAAATCTAGTGCATTCAACCACCTTTTAATCTTCAGTGCACAAGAATTTAAATGGGGAAAAAACTAACATTGCTAATAAAAAATAGTCTGTGCTTACGAAACATATTAATGAACAGGTCAAATGTCAAACAATCTTACTACATATTACCCAAAAATCAGTACAGAGTAGTCCGTAGAGTAGCCAAATAGCACTCCGTAAGCATTTAATGGCAATCAAATGATATCCTGATCGCTTACAACTATAGTGTGCAAATGGATGAGAATGTACTACAGTAATGGTCTGGTAGTAGGTAGGCCTTCTTTACCAGTGTTAGTGCACACTGAGTATTCAGATTCAGTCAGCCATGTACTTGTGTGGGTGGGACTTTTACCCATTTTAGCAAAAACGTATGAACGATGGAAATCTTCTGTAAGCAATTATAATAGTCATTAATGTAATCTACCGTACTACTAAAAGGAATCATGATGTGCTGAAATCACTGGCCAAATACCCCGCCACATGAATGGAGCTGCATCATATTGTTAATGTTACCATGACGATATGAAGCGCTTAAGCCCAGTCAACACAGTGATTTTTAAACTGATTATCAGAATCAGAATCATTTTATTTCGTCATGTACATTAACCATATAAGGAATTTGTCTTGGTGCATGCACACGTAATTGACAAGTAAACAGACTCAACAAATACAGACTGTTTATATATATATTCAAGAAAGACTAAACTGAGGAAAGGATAAAAAAAATAAGAATATGATACAGGAAGAAATAAAAATCATATTTTATATATATATATATATATATATGATAAAAACAATTATTAAAAGGACATTTACATTACATGTCCATTTGGCCATTCTATTTTCGTGTCAGTAACAAAAATAAAGAGGCCATTTTTGTTTTTATTATAGAAAATCCCAAACTCTAGGGTCGCGAGGAGGCTGGTGCCCATCTCTACAGACACTGGGCGTAGACATGGTACACCTTGAACATCTTGCCAAACCATAGCAGGGCCAACACACAGCCAACCATTCACACTTACACCTAGGGGCAATTTGGAACAGCCAGTTACCCTTATGTGCATGCCCTAGGACGGTGGGAGGAAACACACACAAACAAGGGGAGAACATGCGAACTCCACACAGAAACGCCCAAGCCCGGGAATCGAACCCAGCAGAACCCTCTGGCTGTGAGGCGGATGTGCTAACTACTGAGCTACCCAAACTACTGCTGCCCCCAAACTCAAAATTTAAAAGCAAAATATATTTATCTGCCTTTTTTGTAAGGCAAAAATGAAACAGTGAACATGAGACCACTTTACACTACGTAACATCGACACTTTCCATAATTCAGACCTGTATCAAAAATATCACCGCCAGCAAGGTCATGTCTGGTCACAACGACTTCATTCAATGGTTGTGATTCCACCAGGAGCCCTGGCAAAAATAACTGTTAATAACACTAGGCTGACGGTGGATAAATTAACGCTTGGATTTAACACCATTACAGCATAATGGCGGTAAACACACAGCTACATTAACTATACACATTACACCATGTGCTGTAATTTAATTTTACGTTTTCAGGGGGTCATGGTGCTCCACTTCACACTGTTGATTATTGCCCTGCATATTGTTATTAATTTTTAATCAATAAAATCAAATCCTTTTGGCATCATTTATTTGTGCAATAATAAAAATGCTGACAACTCCAGGAATCTATGATGGAAGTCCGGGACGGTCATGATTTTCCAACTTCCCTCCTGTCTGGCCAGTTCCCTTCCGAGTGGATGGACGAAAATGAAGCAGCAGAGGGGCACGAAATAATGTCCGATGAACAGATAGTAACATCAGTGACGGGAGAGCAAAGTGAAAGTGAAAGTGAGGACAGTGACGAAGAGCCAGAACCCACATTTAAAATGAATGCGATAAAAGAATGTGCTGATTTGCTCCTTAATTTTGTGGAAACACAATATTGTGTGTTGAGTGTTGGATAAGTGTTGTAAAAGCCCGTGAATGCTGAATAATGGTGATTGCCGGACCGATTATGGTAAATGTTCGGGAAAGGGTAGGGACCCCGGACAATAGCGATTGTTGGACTTTTGAGCTTCCCGGACAGCCTATACCCCTAATAATCCGGGAAATCGAGGGTGAAGTGTACAATAAAGTTCGGGCAACTTTGATTGTGACGTTAAAAAAAAACCAGAAACTCTACTTTTGACTTTACATCTACACATGCTATTTTCAGTCTGAAGCAGCCACCAGGACATTCCTGCTAGACAAATATTTCACTCACAGATACAAAAATATGAGAAACTCCATGAAATAGTCAAGTTCTCTCACTATAAAAATCATTGGCAGCACCTTTCAATGCCACAATTTTACAACTTTAAAGAAAGTAACTTTGCACTGTGGAGTCTTATTAAAGAAGAAATCTCTTTCTTTATAGGAAAGAACCGAGCGTTGGGCTGTCACTACACGTTTTACAGTGCTTTAAAGAGCTACTGAAGTGCAACGTCACAGCGAGGCCCGTTCTAATCCACAGAACACTGAAAAACCAAACCCCGGAACTGGAATATACTAAAGCAGCCATGCATAGCGCTACATTCCCATGGTGTTTCAGTTCTCCACAGCCTCTTGTGAATGTACAGAAGTCTTTATTATGGGGATGAAATGAACAACTAAAAAAAGAGACAAAGTTATTTCCAACAGTGCCTCTCCCTCAATATCTAACCTGAGTGAGAATGTAGCTTCTCTGTGCCTCCTCCATGGAGATCAGGCTGGCGTTTATGTAGTCACTGCTGCCGAGCTGAAGGTGAATTCGACTGTGGTCGACTGGTGGAGGGAGGAAGAGAGACACACACAGTAAGTGCTTTGCATGCTCATGATAAAAAAAAAAATCACATAACCAAGTGCCATAGAATGATGCAGTTACACAGGTGCAGCCAGAGAGGAATTCCCAGAGGTCTCTGTGGTGGCACAAACACCATACCTCTCTTTCAGGTCCTATTTCTCAGTTCCACCAAATTAAACAAGCATCCTCCTGATACAAGTTCAGTAAAACAAAACAAAAAAATAAAAAAAATTAAAAAGACAGAATACATGGGCAAAATGGCCGACACCTACACACGCGTGATTTTTGCATGAAAAACTTCAAGTTGTTTTTAAGCCTGAGTGAAAAAAAAAGAGAAAAAAAAACAAGAGAAAACAAGAGGAAACCACAGCAGTGCTGATCTCTAAAGACGCTAACACGGAAAAGGTATAAAAAAAAAAAAAAAACCTCAGTGCTTTCTTTTTTTTTTTTTTTTTTTTTTTTTTTTTTTTTAAACATATGATAATCGACACTTTAGACTATTCTATCCAAGATCAGAAATTGAAATTAATACTAGAGTAATATAGTATAACAGAGTTTTCCCTAAAAGACTTCAACAGTTTCAGGGAAAGCAAGAGATATATTTTTACGATAATTTAATTATCACAAATATTTATTAGTACTGACTCTGAATCAGGTCCAGGTCATCCTTTATACGTCCATTATACTGTTATGCTCACTTCTAAACTACTAAGCAGTTTATTTATTAAAAGTATACTTTTACAAATTAAATTTGCACTGAAAGTAATTCTCCAAACTGATTGGTCAGTAAGTGTTGATTACATTAAAGCATTTCCTCTGATGGATTTCTCTTGTAAGCAGCTATTCACAGGGACATCCAATCAAGGGTGAGCAACATCATAAAAGGATAATAAGAATGCAGCTTTAAAAAAATAATAATAAATAAATAAATAAATAAATAAATAAATAAATAAATAAATAAATAAATAAAAAGTACATACTTGGATAAATATAGTTATATATAAATCAAGGTGGATGTCGCTGAATAGTTTCGAGATGGAGTTGAGGGGACTGTTCAATCAGCGACATCCACCATAATTGTTTAGTTTAGTATATACTACACAGGAACAGAAGCATAAAGCACAATAACGTTAGATTTTTATAATGCATTATTTAAATAAAAAACATGACAGGTGCATGAGTTCTGAGTACACGTGTGAGCAGGTGTATAAGAGCTACGTAACAGCATCTCAAACTCTTACAGGTTTTAGTATAGACTACGTGGAAACAAAAAAAAAAAGCAAAAACTAAAATGAGATTTTTAGCATTTATTTTCACATATCTGAAACATCATAGGTGAAGGTTAGATAAGCTCAGAGCAGAAGTAAAGATTTTTTGTATATACTACATGGCAACATAAATAACCAGCATTCTGTAAACGTGCTTTTTTTACACTTGTTACAATTTTTACACTTGTTCGAAGTTTTAATATATTATGCAGATACACAAGATAAACCAATTAAAATAAGATTATGATTTATTTTTCTATTTAAAATCTATAGGACATTAAATACAACCAAGAATGATTTAAAAAGCATGTTGTGGGGTTCATTAATAAATGAGGATGAAACATTTTGGGATGTGCAGAAAATAACCAACTTCATGGTCCGCAAGAGTTATTCCACTTGGCATCACAATGCACTACCATTTTCCTATTACTGTATGTACTCTATATAAAATCCGATAAAAAGCCATTCAAGCTCTAAAAATATTACATACATGGGCTGACATCTCTGTAGCGATTGCGGCTTCTGTTCTCTGGAAGTTTGGCAATCTTGCACGGCAGTTCGCATGACTGTTGTCTGATTTCCTGGAGAAAGAAACAAATATATATTATCTCTCTTCCATATGATAATGGAAAATGCTTAGTGCCTTTCATATGCATTACAAAAGCCTACTTCAATTTACTTTGCATACAGATTGTTCCTGTCAGGGTAGGGAACATCAGCGTTCACATCTGGAGTGTTTAACAAAAACCTAGTAAGTCGTTCAAATAGTGTTTTGAGAAAATTATTAAAAAACCTCAACAGACTGCTAAAATGATTTTTGACTTACTCATTTTTACCAGCACAAATCTCAGTGATTGTGCAGTATTGAAAATTAATTAATTTAATTTGCATACATTACAGATCGAAGAAGAACCTAGTAACTGCATCAAGCACATAAGGGCACTCATGGCTGAAGTGCCCTTGAGCAAGGCACCTAACCCAACTGCTCTCCCCAATGTGTGGCAGCCCACTGATCCGTGTGTGTGTGTGTGTGTGTGTGTGTGTGTGTGTGTGTGTGCTCACTTTGGATGGGTTAAATGCTTAGGCAATAATTTCCCTTGTGGGATTAATCCAGTATATCAAAAATATGAATAAAAAAATTTAATAAATAAGCCCAATTTGTCCCAATTTCAGACTTACTAAGTTTTGGGGTTTTTTTGCTAAACACTCAAGACCAGCATGCAGTTAGGCATGTTTTTTTTTTTTTTTTTTTTTTGGCTTGTTTCTACATCACCATCACTCTCCAGTAGGCTTTATTAGGAGGTCATTTAATTAAGGAAACCATTTGACATGCTTCTGTATGAATGAGAAATAGGTCAGCTGGGATGCCGTGTTCTAGGCGCCGCTCAGTTTAACTGGTCTCTGTGTTCTTCAAACGCTGCCTCGCTTTCTGTTTACATGCTTTGACGATGAAGAATAAAGTGATAGAAAGAATAGATGACGCGGAGATTGATTAAAGGGGAAACGATAACAAATAGTATAGGGACTGGTTACGAAATCCGCAATAGTAATACCATCGCAGAGATAAAAAGAAGCTTTTAAACAAATCCTCATGTCATGACCGAACGATCCTACTATCTCGGATAATCTAGCATTCCTAATCTAAATGTTTAATGAGAAATCACAGATAACCTTTGACCATCTGACTAAATCAACCTTTTTCAGGCAGAGAGAGAGAGAGAGAGAGAGAGAGAGAGAGAGAGAGAGAGAGAGAGAGGGTAGAGCTGCACAAAATAAAGACATTTCAGTATATTTTAATGTAAATAAAATATATTTTAAACAAAACACACAAAATGTTAATAATTCGATGGATTAACATGCAATATTTTCACTTCTTTATTAAACAGCACCCTGACAAATGATGCCTAGCTGTATCTTATCAAGGCTAACTGTGATGCTAACTTCATAGCAAGAAGGTAAAAACAGAAATATATATATTTTTTAAAAAGTTATAACATTTGTTTTGCTATTACTGTAAATCTAACATGTTTACTCACAATTTTTTGTTTATTTACCGTTACAGTTATAGTTCCTGTATCGGATACTCGGGTTTATATCGGTATCAAAGAATCACAAGTTATCGTGACAACCCCAGGCTAGTGCAGGGTCACTTAGCAACCTAGCTAGCTCCTTACAAAACCTAAACTAGATGATACTATAACTGCCATAAAAACCATGGGACTACAAGTCCAAACAGTTGCTACTTGGCTTTGTGGTGGCTCGGAAAAAGAGCCACCACAAAGCCAAGTTTGGCCGCGAGCACAGCAGCTACTTGTGAGTGTGTCAGCGTCCATCATATCAGTTCACACTATCATCGCTGCCTGGCTACGTAACGTTACCGCGCGCGCTAGCGAAGTGTCATTACAGACGCCAAGATTACACTCCACGGCACTCACACAACACCCGGCTCTTTAGATTTTATTTCCTTACCCAAACACAGTAGTTACGATCTAATCTAACACATATGAACTAGGCTAATACCTGGTAAATGGCGTTCCAGTTCCCGGATTCATCAATTTCCCGAAACTCGGCTTCCATCGCCGTGTTTTTTTATCCGCCCGCTCCCCGACTGCCGATCCGTCACTCCCTGTGGGATACGCAGGACCAATTAGGATACCAGCAGCCAGTCATACAAACTGTAAAACCTTTTAAGACGTGAATTCGCGTCCGAAATAGGTATTTTAACGTTTCTGTTTTCTCTTGGCCTGTTCTTACCGGAAACACGCCGCACGCTCCTCCCGCACCGCCGCACTACAGCGCTGACTCTGCGCATCGCCCACACTAACCAATCACAGAGCGCGCGCGCCCGAAATCCCCACAACAGAAGCCAATCAGCTCACAGATGACGTCCGAAACTCATACTATTCTGCTTAAATGGTGGCGTGCTACTTTCGCATACTACCGCGTACGCCAGTATGAGGTTTGGGACACCACCACATTGCTGGGCGGGGGAGATCACCGGGGCCAAAGAAAGAGAGCACGTATTCATATTCATATATATCAGGAGGACAATCCCAAATATTCATTAAAGTCGTGTAAAGGTTATTTTAATAAAAAACAGCAATCTGGGAATCTATATAAATACAATGGCATAAGAATGCCCCTGTTATAAACTCCAAAGGAAGCCAAATTAAATAATAATAATAATAATAATAATAATAATAATAGTTAAAAAAAGGTTTGTTGAATTTTGTGTTTTTACCTTTAAGTAATTTGTTCATTTAGGGCAGCATGGTTAACTGGGTTATCAAAGGCCAGCCATGTCTCTCACTGTCTGTGGTGAGAGGCGTGTAAAAGAACCATTGCTGATTTTCGTCAAGAGTAGGCTGCATTACCGTCAGCGTGTTTCTGCCCTGCGATGGCCTGGTGAGCTGTCCAGGGTGTACTCTGCCCTCGCCCAGAGTCAACTGAGATGGGCGCCATCCTCCCCACAGCCCTAATAAGGATTAAGCGGTTCAGAAAATGAATGAATGAATGAATGAGGGCAGCATGGTGGTGTAGTGGTTAGCACATCCACCTCACAGCAAGAAGGTCCTGGGTTTAAATCCCAGGCTCAGCAAGTGTGGATTTTACATGTACTCCCTGTGCTAGCTTGGGCTTCCTCTGGGTACTCCGGTTTCGTCCTACAGTCTAAAGACATGCAGGTTGGGCTAATTGGCTTTACCAAATTGACCCTAGGTATAAGTGTGAGTATAAATGGTTGTGGGTGTGCTGGCCCTGCGATGGGCTCGCGAGCTGTTGAGGGTGTAAATTAATGATTGGATAATTTGTTCAGTTATCTCTCTTTAATACCAAATACAAGCTTAGGGTGCCAAATATAGGGTGCTGGATTACTGATCCCAAGGTCGGGGTTCAAGCCCCATTGTCGCCAGGTTGTCACTGTTGTCCCCCCAGTGCAGCTAACTGGGCCGGCCATGTCTCTCACTGTCTGTGGTGAGAGGCATGTAAAAGAACCATTGCTGATTTTCGTCAAGAGTAGGGTGCATTGCCGTCAGCATGTTTCTGCCCTGCGATGGCCTGGCGAGCTGTCCAGGGTGTACTCTGCCCTCGCCCAGAGGTGGCTGATTAGGATTAATTAGGCCTAATTAGAATTATGCGGTTGAGAAAATTAATGAATGAATGTGTATATAATGGTAACAACTATTCTCTATTGTACAATATTGTAATAATGATTATTACAGACAACATTAATTAATGTTGGACCAACGTATTTTAAGTAATTTTGTTTAAGGCACTCTTCTTTGTGACGTTCTGTGAGCTCCTCCTCTTCTCTCCTGTTTACTATTCGCCGCTTCAGTGCATGTAGGACTCTTTGTGAGAGATCTCGGTTGCCAGGTCATTTACATTTACATTTATTTACATTCATGGGATTTGGCAGACGCCATTATCCAGAGCGACTTATATCTTTTAATCTCACTTAGACAACAGGGGTGTTAAACTCGTTTTTACTGAGGGCTTTCTTGAGACATGAATGACTAGCTGTTTATATGAAATAGGTTGCTGCAACCTAGTGGAAGGATAATGAATTATGTTTCATGGAAATGGTTGACGGAAAGAATCATATTCTTTAAAAGCTCTTGCGGGCCACATAAAATGAGTTGGTGGGCCGGATTTGGCCTACGGGCCTTGAGATTGACACCTGTGCTTCTGGGAGTATCATTCATAGAAGCCTATAAGAAAATGGAAAGTCTATAAAATCATCGTGCTTTCATAGACTTTCCATTGTCTTAGAGGTCCCATCCACTTCATTTTGGATGGCTGTCCTGTGTCCGCATGTGCCCATATTCCCTACAACACATGGAACCTACATGTCAGTATGTTTTAAACCTCTGCCATGAGCTTAGAACATTTTAGGACGTTGCGTGATTAGCTGTCAAGATCGGATAGCAGCAAAAGATAAACAAGGCTTGAATATCAGCATTGTCTTTATTTAAGAGATATATTGATGTTTTTATGCTGCTTTTACCTAAAGTTTATATTATCCCTTATAATGCAGGTCTGATAGTAATTTCTGCTGTAAGTCAAACAGGTTTAGATTCTTTAGGTTTCAGGTTTACATAATTCTTTTGTTCTCATACATCATTCATTTTCTTTGTAAAACAATACACCATGATAGCCTTAATCACAGTAATAAACAAAAATACAGAGACTGGAGAGCTACATGAACAACCATCCATCCATTTTCTGTACCAGTTACTCCCAGGGAAGGAGGAAAAACTGGAGACAATCCCTGCTGATTTCAGCCGAGAGGTGGGGTTGAACAGGTTGTACGTCTGTTCCAGGGCTAACACTGAAACAAATAACAATTCTCACATTCACCCCTATGGGCAATTCAGAGTATCCAGGTGACCTAATGTGCATGTCTTTGTACTGTGGGAGGAAACTGAGGTATCCTGAAAGAAACCCATTCAAGCACAAGCAGAACATGCGAACTCCACACACAGAGAAAGGTCCTGGACTGAGATTTTGAACCCTGAACCTTCTTGCCATGCTAACCACTGGGCACTATTCCCCCATTCAACGGCGTTATATTTATATCTTCCATCATATTTTATTCCTTCCAAATGACATAATAATACTATAAAACAAATTTTGGACTTCAGTGAAAAACCGCTTCCAGCAAGTGTGCATTTAATGCTGAAAATATATATCGCTAAAATATATAGCATGGCATTGCGTAATTAGTTGTATAATTACAGAAGTGACGTTAGAATTTGTGACATTGTGACAAATGTGTCATTGTGATGCACCTGGCAACCCTGCAGACGGACTATTCCCGGAAGAACGTCTCTCGGTAGGCCAGCTAGGCTAGTTAATCATTAGTACCTTGTAGCCAGGCTTGAAATAAACCGCACCAGACCAGCTTACACATCACAAGCAGAGGAAAAAAATATGATATAGATGTTTTAGTTGTGTAAAACTGACCTCGTTATTTCAAATTTAATTGGAGCACAGAGAAATCATCTTGTTTAGTAATTGTTAGCCTGAATGTTAGCCTAACCTGTAGTTAGCCGTGTAGCTAGCTAACTGGTGATCCTGTGTTTAGCTGACTCTAGTCGGCTTAAAGCGTTCATAAGTTCTGCTGTCTATGAGGAACCCTGGACAGGTATGGAAAGTGACCCTTATCTGTGATATGACTTTGAATTTTTTTATATAAATAAATAAATATATATATATATATATATATATAACCTGTAAGTGTCTCGCAGTGTTAGCACACAAACCGGTTCCGTGCAGTACGGTATCATCAGAGATGGACTCGATGTATTGATTACTCAGTTAGGAAGCAAAGTTAGTGTAAAATAACTGCAGTGTAAATGTTGTCATGGTTCACTGTGACATTGACAGTATATGAACAACGACTTGCCTGCTGTAGCTGGTTAATTTTACCTTCGCCATCAGTTTAAACAACTGGAAAAACGAGTTGTGCCACGTAAACACACCGAGGATCAGATACAACAGCACCATGATATAGTATGTTTTTATTTTCTAGCTGACCCTCAGCAGTTTAGTTATGAGAGAATATCGGGGTGAAAAAAAAAAAAAAAAAAAAATCTTCTGTATTATTCTATCAGTTAAAATGTTGACAGGTCGGATTTAACTTACTGGGATACATCTGGTCCTAATGTCAGAGTTTACTGCCTTGTTCTGTCTCATATACCATACTGACCTTGACATGAGAGACTGGACTGCTTTGAGTTCTAGAAAACAGGGTAATGCCATATATACTAAGACCGCAGGCCTCAGAGTTTCATCTCTACAAAAAAAAAAAAAGAAAGGAATTATTTACCACAGTCATGAGAACAGCAGGTATGAATATACCAGTTATATGACCAGCATATGGAGGCTCATGGCTCAGTGGTCAGGGCTCGACAAGACCGCTGGCCCGAGGCCAGAAAATGTTCAATTGGGGCCGCCAAAAAAATCATGGGAGGCCCGTTCGGACCACCAGATTTTCAGTGAGCTGGTGGCCCGACAGTATCTTGTATCTTGATGCTGTGCAAGTCCATATGTTTCAGTAGGGCATGTAAGATAAGAATTTCATTTATAATTTGCAGTACGTTATTAATCGAACGAGCACTTTCAGAAGAAACCCCATAACCATTTCAAGCGAATTTGATGTCTTAGAGCCAAACTGGCCGTCCCTGTTTCCGAACATACGCTGCCTTCATATGGAACTCGTGAAATCATATTTACCATTTCTCAAGTTGTTAAAAACATTCAGATGGCAGTGTTTCCCGTGATCACAACTTGTGAGCTCGTGTCGGAACGATAAACTCGACTTTCACAAGCCGTCAAAACCAGTGATATTTATGACAGTGATCCTCTTGACCTTAGTAACCCGTGCTTTTGGGGGGAAAAAAAGTCATGAAGACTGTAGCTTGTTAACCAAAAAACTCCGGGGATGGTGGCCCAAATTGGTCCACTACGTTTCAGGCACGACGTATGAAACCCTGTGTCTAGCCCTGGTGGTTAGGAATGTCACCTCATAGTGAGAAGGTACAGGGTTCCAGTAACAGGAGTTTGCATGTTCTCCCAATGTTTGTGTGAGTGTCCCCAGGGTACCCTGGTTTCCTCCCACAGTCCTAAAACATGCTCATTAGCACAACTGACTACTCTAATTAGCCTATAGGTGTGAATGTGAGTGTGTTTGGTTTGTTCATGTCGGTGTTAGCCTTTCAGTAGACTGATCTGTTCAGGGTGTACCCCGCCTCTCAAAGACACCCCATCACCATCCCTTATACCTGTCATGCATGGATGATCGGCAAAAAGGAG
This sequence comes from Tandanus tandanus, assembly GCA_039654325.1. Lineage (NCBI taxonomy): Eukaryota > Metazoa > Chordata > Actinopteri > Siluriformes > Plotosidae > Tandanus > Tandanus tandanus. The sequence continues at coordinate 11,328,015 of JBCNYH010000015.1, forward strand.
ATAAAATCATGTGATCACATATGTTGGAATTCTGTAATTACAGTAAGTACAGTTAGCGTTGACTTGACTCCACCGAATTGTCCGACTTGACAGGGTGTGACATCTTTCAAAGCTTCCTTTGTCATTTCAAGGCTTTCGATGATTGACATTTTTGGCTTGATCGCATATGACATCACTGAAAGCTTTGACTTGAGGGTGTATGACATCAGAAGCTTTGACTTGAGGGTGTGTGACATCATCAAAAGCTTGGAGTATCAGCTTGTAGTTACTGTGTCTCGTATATGGTGTAACTGCTATATAAGTATACTAATGATGGCTGCAGTAGAAAAGTGGGCTTTATGTTTCACTTTATTTAATATCTATCGCATTACCCTCAAGCAATATCCAGCATTATAACTGGGTCAACACTGTTGTGTGCTTCATCGTTATATATTGTGTGATGCTAAATCCTTGTGTTCATTTGTGTCTGTTTTAAAAGGATTGCTTCACTGATACGACATTTCTCCGTTAACGGCCCTGTGTATAAGATCACAGGACGTTGATCGTTGGCTGTGGGGTAAGGAGGGTACTCTGGGGAGCTTTAGGTTTGTCTTCTCATGACAACGCGACACCATGGCAGCAACGGCTCCAGCAGTGATGCCGAGTGCCGGGTCTCGGAGGACGAGAGGAACGTGGAGGACATGGAGCTTACTGAGCTCGGACCACTACTGAAGAGTCCAGAAGCCTCAACCAAATCCAGAGTGAGTGCCGTTCCTGCTTAAAGAGGGACCTGGACTAACTAATGCATAACAAGATGAACTGTTTTAAATCTAGACATTCTTTTCTTTACATGTTGTTGTGTGAGGCATCCTCAGCATTACAGATGGCTTTCTTAATTTAACTTTATTTACATTGACAGGGTGCAACAGCTTATCCGAGTGAGGAAGAGGAGGAGGATGAAGACAAGGATGAGGAAGAAGACTTGCAGATGGTCACACTACCTTTGCAGGCTCACCATGCCATGGAAAAAATGGAGGAGTTTGTACACAAGGTAAAAAAAAAAACATTGAGTCGATCGTTATTACCCAAAAACCTGAAGGCCATTTGCACCTTTTCTCCTAACAGATGATTTGCTTAGTCTGAAAAACATAATAAAGCACTTTTGATTGCCTGAGGAATGAGGAATGCCATCTCACCCAACCAGAGAGTTTCAGTGAGGAAATAGTTAGTGGTAGTGGACTGTTTTGAACTCCAGTATACGCTTACTGGCCGTTTTATTAGAAACGCCTTCTCAGTCATACAGTTATCTAATTGGCCAGTCATGTGGCATCAGTGCAGTGTATCAAATCATGCGGATATGGGCCAGCAGTTTTGCATAATATTCACATCAGCCATCAGAAGGCGAAAACTGCAATCTCTGTTATTTTGACCGTGTCATGATTGTTGGTGCGAGACAGGCTGATTTGAATATCTCTATAACTGCTGATCTCCTGGGGTTTTCATAACAACAGTCTCTAGAGTTTATTCAGAATGGTGCAATAAAGGGAAAAACACATCCAGTGAATAGCAGTTCTGTGGAAGAAAATGCCTTCTTGTGAGTCAACAGAGAATGATCAGACTGATTTCTGCTGGCAGAAAAGCTACAGTAACTCAGAAAACCACTCTGTGCAATCGTGGTGAAAGGAAAAGCATCTCAGAAATGTGTAACCTTGAGGCTGTTGAGCTACAACAGCAGAGGACCCCATGAACCCCCACTGCGGCTACGCCCCGGGAATTCGCTGCAGCCCCCAGACCCCCGGCAAATTTTTCGCCTCATCCCTGATTGGGCACAGGCTCATCAAAACTGGACAATTGACAACTGGAAAAATAAGTGGCCTGGTCTGATGAATCTTGAGGCACCCAGTTGGTAGGGTCAGGATTTCCTTCCAACAACATGAATTTGTGGGCTCAGCCTGCCTTGTGTCAACAGTCCAGGCCGGTGGAGGTTTTGTAATGGTGTGGGGAATGCTTTCTTGGCACACTTTGGGCTTGTTTTTACCAGTCAGTCATCACATGAATGCCACAGCATATTGGAGAATTGTTGCTGACCTTTTGCATCCTTTCATGGCCACAGTTTACCCATCTTCTCATGCCTGCTTCTATCGTAATGATGCAGCATGTCACAAAGCAAAGGCGTCTCACATTGTTTGTGTTTCATGAACATGATGAGTTCAGTGTTCTTCAGTGACCTTCCCAGTCTCCCAGTCTGAGTCCAGTAGAACATGTTTGGAATGTGCTAGAAGAGGAGATTTGCAGCATGAAAAATCTGCAGGAATTGTATGATGCAATCAAATTAACACGGACCTGAATCTCTTTCCAACATCTTGAGGAATCCATGCCGTGAAGGAAGGCAGTTTTGAGAGCAAAGAGAAGCATTAATATTCGTAGTGTTAGTATAGTGTTGCTAATAAAGTGTTCAGTGAGTGGATATTCTTTATGATAGGTGTCTTCATACAAAAGCAGTACATCAATTTTATATTAGTATATAATATTAATATTATATTAGTTTTACAGAAAGGAAGCTATTTTTATTTATCTGAAATGTATCAATTGCTAGTTTTTGTTTCTGATATATTTAAATAGCATGTCACACTTGTCCTGGGGTTGTTGTGTTTACTAGGTTTGGGAAGGGCGCTGGCGAGTGATTCCTTTCCACTTGCTTCCTGATTGGCTAAAGGATAATGACTACCTGCTTCATGGTCACCGGCCACCCATGCCGTCTTTCCGAGCCTGCTTTGGAAGCATCTTCAGGATCCATACAGAAACAGGCAACATCTGGACACATTTACTGGGTCTGTACCTATGACAATGTGTGTTAATTATCAGTTACCAATTCATAGCCACTGGTAAATATATCTTTTATTTCCTTGAGACTCTGAGTTTCTGTCATGTTTAAGCCTGTGACTTTACTCTGACTTTAATTTATTTATTTTTTTATTTTTTTAAATCCCCAGGAATAAAATCGGTAGATGTGTCATCACATGTCCATGTTGTAAAAATGTAGTAACATCTGATGTCCCTTCAGGTCTGATCCTGTTCCTCTGTCTGGGCACTCTGACCATGCTGCGGCCGAACGTGTCGTTCATGGCTCCTCTGCAGGAGAAAGTGGTGTTTGGGATGTTTTTCCTGGGTGCTGTGCTCTGCCTCTGCTTCTCCTGGCTTTTCCATACAGTCTACTGTCATTCAGAGAAAGTGTCCAGAACATTCTCTAAGTGAGTCGCAGTGTCTGTCTTACATGAATAGTACCAGCTTGTCGGAACTGGGTCACCTTGACCTATTTTTCAAGGTCACAGAGGTTAATTAATCAAAAATGCCCATTAACACTCTAGAGGGTGCAGTTTTGTCAGATCGGTGTCCAATTCATACCAGTTATGCTTAGTGTCAAGGTCTTCATGCTTATTGAAACTGGGTCACCTTGACCTAATTTCAAGGTCACAGGGGCCACATGAAATATGCATGTGGTCATGTAAAAGGTTAGATATGTGAAATTTAGCACCGGATTGTTTATTTATACCAGATACACTTATGAACATGCCTGTTAACCTTGTAAAAACTAGGTCACCCCTAAGTGTGCCATTGACCACGTGGGGATACACCTCGTGCCTGTGACAAGAATGCATTTCTAGTTAATACTTTTTTTTTTTTTTAAACAGACTTTCTGTTTAACAAGTACAGCATAATAGGACAATAAAACATGTAACCAGCAGCACATCCACATCATAATATTCTTGTTGTAGGAGCTAAAATGAATGGATCAAAAGTGATCTTATGCAATCAGTGTTGTACTTAACATCAAAATGAGAAATGGCTCCAGAAAAACAAATGAGTTTTAAGCAGCAGGGGCTCCAAGACTGAACACCCACCACTACCTTAATCCAACAGGTACATATTTCATTTCACCCCCTCAGCACACTGAAATCTTTTCTGAGTTTTAATAGGAACATAAAAAAAATTTGCCTTTTTTTCTCATGAATCTCTTAAAAATTCCAGACAAATTACGCACTGTGGGTGTTTTTTAATTTTTATTTATTTATTTGGTTATTTATTTATTTATTTATTTTGCTGCAGCAGAAAGTATTCTGGATGTCTATCATTCCATCTTACTGCATCTGGCAGAACTTCTACATGTAGTACAGCACAAGATAGCGAGATCTGCAAACCTGAAATACTTTATATGATTCCCCAGCTATCCCCCCAAATCTTAGGGTGATCCCAAAAGACATGGTAGTGATCCATCTTGAGAGTGGTTTAAAGGATGATTAGAATGTTTTCAGTTTGGAATGCCTCGAAATAATGTCTGAGTGAATGGACACTCCACTGTACACTGTAAACAACAGGTGTTAAACTCTAGGCCAGATCCAGCCTACCAACTCATTTTATGTGTGCGAGAGCTTTTATAGAATACGAATATCATACATTCTTTGCATCAACCATTACCATGAATCGTAATTCATCATCCTTCCACTAGTTGGCAGCAACCTATTTCAAATAAACAGCTAGACATTCATGACTCAAAGATTGCAGGCTAGCTAATCGCTGTCAAGTGTTTTCAGAAAAGGAAAATGAAAAAGGAAAAGAGAACAAGTACCTAAACTAAACATTTTGTTATGCAGATTTCATTTCATTCCCTTTTTGAATTGGATGTTCAGTGATTCAGTGATATTTGGCCCTTGGTAACCTAAACGGACTGAATTTCTGATTTGTATTGATGCGTAATGTTTGTTTTATGTCTGTGTTTAGGTTGGATTACTCGGGTATTGCTTTGTTGATAATGGGCTCATTTGTACCGTGGCTCTACTACTCGTTTTACTGCTCACCACAGCCACGCCTCATATACCTCTCTGTGGTGTGTGTGCTGGGCATCTCTGCCATCATCGTGGCACAGTGGGATCGCTTCGCCACTCCACGCCACAGACCTACACGTGCAGGTATGGCGCTGACCCAGTACACATTACATAAAAGTACAGCTGATGGAAAAATTAAGGGACCACTTATAATGGTGGCACAGCATGACAGTTTACACGCAGCAGAAATACATAATGTTCTCATCTGCGTTATTTTAGGAATATGCACACGTCTTATAGTGATTATAATGTGTTGGGCAACAGTCTCAGGTTCTGTATATGTTTATATATAGGAATAGGTGTAGGAATGACCTTTTCTGTCCGTCCGTCTGTCCACGGAAGCGTGGAAGCACAACTCCTCGTAAACCACGAGATGGATTTTTATAAAACTTTACACGGTTGTAATGAATCATCTAAAGAGCATAATCCTGGCCTTTTGTTTCAATTTAACGCAGTTAGATCATGTTGGGGGGGATTCTGTAGTCAGTTTACTCACAGTTCTAATTTATGACTTCTGCAGTATTGAATTAGTTTCTATGTAGAGTTGCAAACCCAGCACAAAATTAAATGTTGCACAGAAATGTTTTTAGACAAAAAGTTAGGGGGGAAATCTAATTCAGACAGAATTCAAGGAGAATTAAAAATACACACACACAATAAAGGCTGCTGAGGGTTTGCTACAAAAATAAGAAGCAAGTGTGACAGGTAAAACCTTCATAACTTTTATTTTCTTCTAAAACTGCATAAATTATACATCGTCGTCATCATCATCATCGTCTCCCACTTGGTCCGGGGTTGGGTTGTGGGGGCAGCAGCCTAAGCAGTGAGGTCCAGACATCCCTCAGTCACTTCCTCCAGCTCTTTCGGGGGGACACCGAGGCGTTCCCATATTAGCCGAGAGACATAGGCCCTCCAGCGTGTTTTGGGTCGACCCCGGGGTCTCTTCCCGGTTGGACGTGCCCGAAACAGCACACCAGGCAGGCGTTTAGGTAGCATTCTAATCAGATGCCTGAGCCACCTCAACTGGCTCCTCTTGATGCGGAGGAGCAGCTGTTGTACTCCGAGCTCCTCACGGATGGTCGAGCTTCTCACCCTATCTCTGAGGGAGAGCCCCGCCACCCTGAAAAGGAAGCTCATTTCAGCCACCTGTATCTGCGACTCTCACTACTCAAAGCTCTCACTACCCACAGTCGTTTATTGCTATACACTGTTGTTCATAGTATTTTTTCCAAATGTACAAACAAGGGTTTGATGGCATGGTGGCGTAGTGGTTAGCACGTCTGCCTTACAGCTTAGAAGGCCTTGGTTTGATTCCCAGGCTCTGGCGTTTCTGTGTGGAGTTTGCATGTTCTCCCCCTGCTTCCTCCGGGTACTCCGGTTTCCTCCCACAGTCCAAAAACATGCACAGTAGGCAAATTGGCTGTTCCAGATTGCCCCTAGGTGCAAGTGTGAGTGTGAATGGTTGTGTGTGTGTGTGTGTGTGTTGGCCCTGTGATGGACTGGCGAGCAGTTCAGGGTGTACCCCGCCCTCACCCAGAGTCGGCTGAGATGGGCGCAAGCCTCTCCATGACCCTAATTAGGATGAAGTGGCTTAGAAAATGAATAAATGAATGTACACACAAGGGCTTTTTTACTCTACAGCATTTCTTTGACAAAGACTTTTGCACAGTATTGTTTTATATATTGAACATTATTTTTGGAAGAAAAAAAAAGTATGGTGCTTCTGGTACAAATCTCAAAATTAAATTGTACATAATAATGATACGATATAGTAATGTGAATTTCACGTCCAAATATTGAGGGTAATTTGATGAAACTTGTTTTTCTTGTTTAAGCATTTTGTGTGTAAGTCATAATTAGTTGTGTTGTGACACAAGAAATTGTAACTGTGCTACACCCTGTGGTACATAATTTGCTCATATTTGACCTACACAGATTGATAGTGGTCGCTTCAGACTGTATTTAAATATTAGTAAGGATACACACCCTTGTACTCGAGCAGGATTTTATCCACCATCTTTAATAAGCTTGCAGCTGGTTATGAAGTAACGTGATCCCTTATGTTTGACAGTTTAAGTCAGAAATATAACTATTTCTGGCTTATTGTCTTTGTGTTATGAGTCTGATTCTCTCCACATGAGAAATAAGAAATACTTTAACACATAAGAAACTGCTAGTTTTATAGAGTGAACAGAAGCCAGAGGTTGTGTTTTTGTTTTGTTTTGTTTTATAAATTGAGATTTTGTTTATGCGTCCAGTTTACTGTAATAATGCTGCTTTTCTACTTTTCACGTGCTCAGGTGTGTTTCTTGGCCTGGGTCTAAGTGGCATCATTCCCACAATGCACTTCACCATCGCTGAGGGCTTTGTGAAGGCCACGACAGTGGGCCAAATGGGCTGGTTTATCCTAATGGGTGCCATGTACATCACTGGGGCCGGTCTGTATGCAGCACGCATCCCTGAACGCTTCTTCCCTGGGCAATGCGATATCTGGGTAAGACACTATTCTGAAGATAGATACCTTGTTTTTGTTTTAGTGTCAGTACATTTTACACCGTACCTCCTAATTCTGAGCAATTCTGCATTAAGTATCAAGTGAAACATTCAGCCATGAAACCAAATCTTGTGATAACTTTTAACTTATTATTAACAATCTCGAGGTCAAAGGTAAAAAAAGTGCTGTACTATATAGTGCTAATCTAGTTCTCTCTCTCTCTCTCTCTCTCTCTCTCTCTCTCTCTCTCACACACTCTCTCTCTCTCTTAGTTCCAGTCTCATCAAATATTCCATGTCCTGGTGGTGGCTGCAGCGTTTATTCACTTCTACGGCATCTCCAATCTGCAGGAGTTCCGCTACGGCCTGGGAGGAGGCTGTACAGACGACTCTCTCCTCTAAACCCCTCCATCCTTCTCTCCACTTGCTTTCCACTCATCGCCTCAGCACTGAAGCAATGAGCAATTTGAACACTTCTGGATCAGTTGTGGCTGGAAAAAGCTCTTCTACTCCACTGCCTACCCTGCTTTCACTGATCAAAAACTCTCCTAAGATTGTTATTGACTTTAAGGGATTATTATCTATATTTTAAAAAGGTTTATACAATCATCGATGTGTTTTAATGTTGTAATACTTGAAGGCATAATAAGTAAACTTTACTACTCAGTTTAAGGAATACTCCAGCGGTTTTCAACCTTACCTCTACTGATTAGCATCGGTGGCGTGTGTGTAATTACCACAGGCGAGAATTTCAACATGTTTCCCTGTAGCGAGAAAAGCTCCTTTACTCCGAAGTTGTCATCATGTTTTGGCGACCTTGAGTGTTAGAAAGGCACTGTATAAATGGAGGGGATTAACTGTCGGTGCAGTTGTAAAATGCAACAATAATAAGTGTTTAAACTGCATGATTACGTATAATTCATTCAAAAGTATAGGCGTTATATTCTTCATAATAAAGGTGTTAGGATGAGGCAACCATGATAGGAATGATTTATTGATTTGCTTACACTTTCATGATATCTCGTTCATGGTATTGTGGTATTCATGCCAACAGGAAACTGAGGTACTTGTGCGTTTCTGTCCATGTTGGTAAAGTAATACTACAAATGTTCCCCTCTGTCTCGCCGAAGTACATTTTTGTTTAAAGTTTATTACCAACAGCCTGATAATTCCATTATTTGTGAGTTTAAAGCAAAAAAAAAAAATGGGGTTTCCCCCACGTTCTTTTCTCAATCCAGGGAAACGTAAATTCTTGTTAATGGTTATTATACAAACGCTACGCTTTATGGTAGTTGAATATTTGGTTAAAAACCATGGACTATTTGTTTAGGCATTTGCTCACAGTTCAGTTTTAAAGCACTATCACAAGGCAGGGGAAAATTCTATCTTGAGAGGCATTTAGTCACAGACCACTGAGAGTTGTTTGAGCAGTGCTACTTCTTCCTGTATTGTTCAGTCTATATGCACTGTTGGATTAACATGCTCCAGATCTGAGAGCAGTAGCTAAGACATTTTGGGGCGGTGCAGGTATGTAGAATTATGAAAACAGGTATAAATATTAACGTCTTTCAACTGCTGTAAATTATTTCATGTAATAATCTGTAGAGTTTGTGACAAAACAGAATTTTCCTAGATAAATTTTTAAGTGTTTCCTTGGTCAGTGTCTGGTTTGGAAATTCTTTACAAAAAAATAATACTTATGCACACACTATCCAGGTTAGTGATCTCGAGTTCCTGATTTATAATTATGTGTTCTCATAAAAAAGAGTGTCGGAAAGCCTGAATTTCCTGCTTGTGTTTACTGTTACCTTCACCTACTCCTAACTTGCTTATGAGACCATATTATACCTTTACAGGCTCCCCTAACATTACCTGTTTTGCTAACCTGTTTACTTCTAGTCAGCACCTACTGCTTAGAGGGTGATCACACTAGAGGTGAGATAGAAAAGGCGACTGACGTGAATGACAGTTGGCTTTTCATTCTCAAATTTGTCGCACGACATTCACATCACATTTTGGTCACCTGGTTCGTAAACCTATCGCAAAAAATTTCAAAAGTCTGAAATTTCCGTGAAGGTCACAAAACGAGGCTCTGACGCGAAGTAGTCTCAAACTTTGGTGTGATGTTTAAGCTGCAAAATATTTGCTTGCATGTGGAGTCGCAAAACATCTTGACGCGAATTTCAAAATTCTGAAAAAATATTGCCAAAAAAAAAAACCAATTTGCACCAGTCGCTTTTCTATCACACCCTGATCGCCCCCTTAATAAGGTAACACTAAAAGACAGACAAGAAGTTTTGGTTCCCCAAAATGTTGTAGGAACAGAACTTTTTTAGATTCCATTTAGTTTTCCAGGAAGGTCTTAGTTATTTTTTATGCATTTCATTGCACATCATGGTTCAGAGAATGTTCCCCTAACATTCTGGTAACCTTAAAAAAACCTTTAAACTCTTAGGAACTTTGCATTGTCCTGTAATGGTTATAGTATAATATTAGAAACACAATTGAATAACCATTCAGTTCAATTTAATTTGTGTAGTGCTTTTATCAATGGAATATATCTTATAGCAGCTTTTCAGAAATATTTAAATTCCAGCTATAAATTTCATATGTATACATTTATCCTGATAATCAGATTATTTCTGAATTCATTATAATTTTAACATGAAGTCTGTAATGTACTGTTCAGTAATGGAGAATTGAGTATACTTGGCAGGCTCACTGGATATTGCTGAAGTGTCACAGAGTTCCATCCACTGAGTCTGAGGGGCATAACTGTTTTAGTATGTACTACCTGGGAAATATGCACAAAAATCACACTAAAAGAAGATTTTTTTATGGGTTGTTTTTAAAGTTTTCTTACATTGTGGTGAATGCAGGTGAGCCCTGACAGTATGCGCAGACTAACAGCGTTTCATCAACTCCCTTTAAGAGTGCAGTATATACTACATGGAAACATAAAGAAAAGCAAACTACAACAAGATTTTTGTAGTTTATATTTAACATGTACTAAGCTCTAAATGAGTATTCTCAAAGGATGCAGCTAACGGTGTCTTTTGAGCATGCTTGTTCTGAGCTTAGTACACGGCTCCGTAAAGGTGTTTTAATATATAAAGTGCTACACGAAACATGAAAAAACAATGAAAAAACTAAAACTCAAAAAAAAATTTAATGGTTAATTCTTCCTTTTTAAAGCTTGATAAAAAAGCTACGCCTGTCATGTTCGTCGACGTTGGAAAGGTCGGATCTGAGACCCCAGACAAAGACCATACCAACTCTTGTCAACCCATACTGGGCCAGCGTGGCAGTGTATGGCCCATTTCTCCCCATGCCATCCCTCAAAAGTCTTACCTGCCGTACTTCAAGCAGTTCCACAGCAGTGGTTTATTTGGTGGTTGTACCAGAATTAGCTGAATACTCATGCTGTGCTTGCTGCTTGGTGACAGTGTAATGTCACTTAATTAACACTAGAGAGCGTAACCTGATATGGAAACTCATTTACCAATCCTGTTGGAATGTACATTTGCTGGAACCGTCCCAAAAGATATCTGAGGTAGACTACTTTTAATATGAAATGTTAGCAAACCCATGATGGATGGAAAATGTATAAAACCACTACATGAAGTACACAACATTTTATTTTTATACATCACATGATCTCCAGCTTTAAAATGATTTATTCTGTCCATGAATTATTCATATGGTAACAAAAAATATGCAGAAGCTGTGCCTTACAGGTGCTCATTCACTGGTAAATATCCACTGTGGTTTATCTTCCATTATCAGAGGATAAGGTTTCCTGGTTTATTCACCGCAGTTCCCGGTGGCCGTGGCGTGACATATTCACCTGTTTTACATCTTGTTGTGGTTCTGTATCTGTTTACAATAACAGTAACAGGACAGCATGACCAGACAAATGATCCTGTACATGCAAAATAACCTTTTTTGAAGGGGATTCATAAACGTAGTGTAGTACATTTTACCTTCTCCTCGCTCTCTCTCTCTCTCTCTATTTCTCACACACACACACACACACCCACGCACACACACACAGATTACATCCAACATGGCTGTGCTCTTGCCTCAAGATGCTGATGTTTTCTAATATCATGGCGCCTGGTTCAGGGGTCATTGACACTCGAGTACAGGAGTAAGCAAATTGTTTCAGAAAGACATCGTGGTCGATTGTATTTTTTTTGATAACCCTGAATCGCATGTTTATTTAATATGCCTGGGAAGTAAATGGGTCCCTTTAAGGCTGGACTACTTCCTCCACTTGGATTGCTGAAGTGAGGTTGTTTATTTTATCCAGAGGTAACTCCGTCTGCTTAGTTTAAGTGCTCTGTGACTTGACTCCTCAAGTAACAGTGAAGCATTTGTATACAAACTTCTTGGAAATTAAACTTTCATGAATCATCATAAAATTACCAACTATCAGTTTGATCGACAGCATTTAAACCACACACTAACCCTTCTGATGGATTCGCAGAGACTGCAATAATGACTGTAGAACGGAATTGTCTCTGGGCTTACAATCCCCTCCAAAAGTATTGGAACAGCAAGGCCAAATAATTTGTGCACTGAAGACATTTGTGTTTGAGATCAAAGTATGAATGGCCCTCATCAAAGTCACTCAGATCCTTAATCTTGCTTATTTTTTCTGCTTGCAACACATCAACTCCGAGAACTGACTGGTCACTTGCTGCTTTATACATCCCAGTCCTTGGTAAGGGCCAATATTGCTGAATAATCAATAATCAACTTCACATAACTGCTGCATAGTGATGGCAAAGTGGTTGAGTTTATTCATTCAGTCTAAAACAAACACACATGTACAGACACACTATACTGTAGAGAGATTGTTTTTTTTGAAACCCAGACAAAGGACAAAAGGTCTCCAAAGAGTCGAATATAGAACTAAAACAAATAATGTAAGTTATTGACACTTAATTAAATAATAATTACCCTATAAATATTACCTTATAGAGATCATGGCAAAAATTTTCTGTTTTTTGTTGGCCCAAGACCCACATTTGGTTAAAATATCTTGTATATCGGTCTATTACATTTCGAGTTATCATGTGCTCTCTCTCTCTCTCTCTCTCTCTCTCTCTCTCTCTCTCTCTCTCTCTCTCTCTCTCTCTCTCTCTCTCTCTCTGTCTGACAGACACGGCCAATCTCATAACCTCCTCCCTTGGTTGAGATCCATTCATTCATTCTAATTAGTGTTTCGGGGGGGGTCGCCCATCTCAGCCGACTCTGGGCGAAGGCGGGGTACACCCTGGACAGCCCGCCAGGCCATCGCAGGGCACTCACACTCAGACCTGGGGGCTATTTGGAACCACCTATTAGCCTACTGCGTGGGAGGAAACCGGAGTACCCGGAGAAAACCCATACAAACACTGGGAGAACATGCAAACTCCAGACAGCCCGAATCGAACCCAGGCCTTCTTGATGTGAGGCGGGCGTGCTGCCAACCCCTTTGTGGAGACGATGATCTTTTCCTATATCCTCCGGTACAGCAGGGGGCGATATACATCTGTAAAGCAACGGTGGCAACTCGCAATTACAACAGAAAGAAGAATCTCTTTACGTGTTTACGTAGTTACGTAGTGTTTTGGCTGAGTGGAAGTTGCAGCTTCGTTCACTACAACAACTCTAAACAACGCTTACACGTTTAACTTGGAATTCTCACTCGGGAAAAGTTGACAGAACCGAAAAGAGACTGCACATTTCGCTATTTAGCAGAGGTGTTGTGTTTTTTTTTATCAAGCTCGTTCTTCCGACAGAGGATGATTCGTGCTGGAATATGAAGCTGTCGGTGTAGCGCTAACGCTTAGCAACATTTACTCCCGACAAGGAATGTGTGCGCGCGCGCGTCTCTCCTCCGATTGGTGTGTATAACTAAACAGTGTGCGCGCTTTTTATCCTTATCATATAACCACGTAATAGCTGGTGAAGATAGAAGATAGTCGTGGTTAAATTAGCCACTGAGGTGCTTCAGGTAGGTGGCTAACAACAGTCTAGCTATGTAGGCTGTCAGGTATAAAGATCTGGGGGTCCATGGTCAGGTAGGTAGCTGTGGTTGGTGGGTTAACCAGGTGACTAGCACAGACAATACATGCTAAGTAGCTGAGCTGCTTCCAAGGCTGCACGTGTAACTAGTAAATGTGTGCTAATAGTGTTATTTATTATTCCATGGTGAAGCCCCAGGCCTTGAACATGAAAACAGTGAGATTAATGCCAGGATGCTCTGAATGGCATCTCACGAGCTAGGACACAACCTGGAGACAGGGAGGTCTGCCATCTCATTTTCTCCTATTGTAAAACAATACATTATAATCCATCCCTGGTGTAATTTTCTGTGATGCAACCTTTACTGTCCTATTTTACCTGTTTAGGACCAGAAGGATGAGGTTCAGACACTTAAAAAAATAAATCCCATACTCCTTCTGTAATTTACATCCTTTCAGACACTTTAACTGTAATATTTCTGAGCTTGTACTTGTACAGCTCCTGTTTGTATGTAAGTTGTACTTTAAAAGCTTTACAGAAATCTGTTAAGAGTCTTCGAGATTGCAGTCGGCCATTTCGCACTGATTGTTTTATGTCACGGCCATGCTGTAGATCCACCCCGTACTTCATCATCCTGCACTGCCTGTGGAAGTGTCGCTCCCCTCCGTCGCCTGTTGTCATGGCGCCCAAGGACATCATGACCAATTCTCATGCCAAGTCCATACTGAACGCCATGAACGCCTTGAGGAAGAGCAACACTCTGTGTGACATCACCCTGAGGGTGGAGAACACAGATTTTCCTGCCCACCGCATTGTGCTGGCTGCTTGTAGCGATTACTTCTGTGCCATGTTCACCAGTGAGGTAAGCGCAAAGAACAATCATCCGGTATGTTGACTCTGCAGTGGAGTGTTAAACTGGTTTAAAAACTAGCAGCAGTGCAGCACCGTGGCTGAAATGTCCCAGGGCAGTTAAAAAAAAAATAATAATCTGAATTTTTGTCCCCTTTGGCTTTTCATCCTAGCAGCACACTGTGATGGATAACGAGACAGAGGAATACAGAGTCCGGCTGCTGAGTGTACCGCTAAGTGTTCTGCTTATTACATGGGACATAATAGTGTAGATGCTACACTTTGGTGTCTATTTATGGTGGTCTCAAGCTGCCACCTTCATACCGGTTTCAACTGTTGCAGCCACTAGGGGTGGTGAGATTCATCTGGTCATGCAGGCTAAGACCACAATGTGATGCTTGAGACAGTATTTGCAGTATACAACTGTATTATATGGCTGTGACAGTATGCACAATCTTTTTTTTTGGAAGGGTGAAAAAGACACTTCATGATGAAGCTTTTGATATTATCATTTAAAGATATAATAAAGATATTTTTAATTATTGATCATTTAAACACATTACTTTTATATCGACAATTTCCTCATTTGTACAGTCACACAGAGACTGTACCTGGTGGGTGGGACTTTAATTTGTTGATCCATTTTGATAGATAAATAATAATAAATGTAATGTACTATATCTCTAAAAGGAATTATGTTGTGCTGGGGAGATTGTAGCCCCTAACACGAATGGAGATGCACCTTACTACATGTGTTGTTGTCAGTGTTACCGTGGAGCATGGGAGCACAGACAGCACATTAAACTTTGCAATAGCGCTTTCCCCCTAGACTGTTTAACTGATTATTAAAAAAACAGTAATGATCCATGTACACTTGGTCATTCTACTTTCAATTCTGTTTTCTTTTAAATTATTATTTTTTATTTATTTATTTATTATTATTTTTTAAGAGTCTGTTTTTCTGGAGTCTGTGGTCATACCCAGGGGTGGAATTTAGCAAAACTAAGCTACTGGCCAACAGGACTAGTGAAATTATGAATCTACTAGTCCTCCCATATGTACCGGTCAGGAACACTATATCTTCTTTGCCTGTTGGATTTGTCAGGTTGCCAGCAGGATGACTTGCTAGCTAATTTCACTCACCCTACAGATTTTTGACTTGCCACAGGCCAGCGGACTAGTGTTAATTTCCACCCCTGCGTACCTGATGATTAGATGAATGATGCCTGATTTACAGAGCTGTGCAGACAAGTTTCAGTCCATTTACTCATTGTCTGAAGGAGTGGTTTAGGTTTCGGTGTGATCTGAAATCACATGCAGTGAACTGTCTTAGTGTCGGTGGGTAATGTTGCTCATTCTCTTTTTGTTGTTGTGTCCCATGTTGATGGTGCAACAGAACATGACGCCTGTTAAGTGATCGGCTGTTCGTGTGTCACTCAGAGCTGAGCCATTATTAAGGAATCTAGTAGGCTGTTTTTGAGACAGGGATGGAGCTTGGTTTTTTTCCCCATGGAACCATAAACCTTGTAAATCTCTGTGGATAAAGCGTCTTGTTTTTTGATCAGCTGGACTCATTTTTTGGTGACTCAAAATAAAATGTCATTTGTATTAAACATTTTATTAACTTTTTTTGTTGCTGATATTTAGCTTAAAGATCTTAGTGAAGAACTAAGTTGAGTAATGTGGTGAATAGGAAATTGATGACAGATATTGTTCCTTAAACCATTTGAATATGATTTTTTTTTTTAAAAAGTAGAATAAATCTGAAGCATGGAATATAATTGTTCAAATGTACAATATTATATAGAAAATAAATTATCTAATCCAGTTGTACGATGATAATGACAGCGTATTGCTAATACAATAAAAATGCTTGTTTCACAATTGTGTATGGGTGCTTTTAGTGTTCATTTTATTTGCTTAACAAATTACATGAAAAGTATGTTGGTGTAGATTCTCAATCATCCAGGTCATAATAATCCTAAAAAGCTTGAGTCGAGGCAACTGGACTTCTTTT
>JBCNYH010000015.1:11383782-11395102 GCA_039654325.1 Tandanus tandanus
ATATATATAAACACTTTTTTCAATATTTATGCTCATGTAAGCATTGAGATAGAGGCGTACATCAGCATAAATATTCAGGAAAATTTTCATTTTATTGTGGATGGTCTGTGTTTTAAATTGTGATGCTATAGCAAAGGATGTCCAAGACCTGATAAGTACAGAAAGGTGATTTGTTGTGTTAAGATGTTTCCATCATTAACATTCATATAAACGTTCATGCAGTATTTGAGAATTTCTTTTGTTTCCCCGAAGTTCACTTGTTTTTATTGTCTCAATTCCCATTTTCAAATTGCACTTTATGCTGGTTAATGAAAACCTCACACATTATCTCAGTAATGGTGGGATTGACTGAAGCCAAACAGTTACAGCGGGAACGCATCAGGAACCTTGTGTTGCACTTCCAGAACAGAGTTTTGGGTCAATTGTTTGTCAGTAGAAATGCTACTGATGACTATCCAATATTTTTTGTATCTCAGAATTCGTGGTTGGTCTAGCTTGTTGGAGTACCTGGTCTTTAAATTATGTGAATTTCTACATTTAATTTGCATACATTAGGCCAGACATAGGAAGGGTTTAGCTTTGAGGTCATGTCTAGGGTGAACACTGCCTGTTGCATGTGTGCTGTGCTACATTTTACGGTTTAATCTTATTGAGAATTGTTTTGTATTAAACTCATCCCAGAGAGTTTTAGCTGTTCTAACAGTGCTTTGTGTCTCAGTGCGAGATCTACATATAAAAAAAAAAAAAGAGAGATTTCGAGTGTTGATATGATGTATCTGTTGTTCTGGGAAAAAAGTACTGTATTCTGACCCCCAACCCCCCTTCAAATATTTATTGTTTCCACAAGGCGAGACATCTAATTGGATGTTTGTGACCTCTGAAACTGAGGTCACCTAAATTCTTGCATAACTCTTGGCACTTTCTCTCGCCCAGGCTCCAGAGCTAGCAGCCAAACTGATGAGTTTTGGGGCAGCTCCTGAGCAGAAGGTATGTCTGATTTTCTAATTCAGGACAGAGCTGTACTAACACTGGCTCAGTTATGAGGATATAAATGTTTTTTTACTTTTGTAAAATATCTAACTTGAACAAAAACAATGCAAAAGCAGTCTTTACAATAAACATTAACATTTTAAACCTCACATTAAAAACTAGGACCTGAACATGCTGTTTCAGTTCATATATTCTTTGCCACTAGTAAAATCGTTTAACCATATTCTTAACAGATTTCAGTTTCTACTTCCTGTTACACTTCAAATCTTCTATCTCTTTCTTTCTTTCTTTCTTTCTTTCTTTTTTTTTAATTGCATGTTTTGGTGTCTGGTCTGTTTAGTGTTTTCCCTTAAGCCCAACATTGTGTTCATTTTATTATGACTTGGAAGCGGGCTGGTATTTATGTAATTGGCCTATCTTGACCTCTCACTGCCTGCGTTTTGCCCCACATTTTCCCAGACCCCCCCCCAACACTCACACTCACTCAGTGCCCCTCACCGCAGTCCCCACACACTGTGATGCCAAATGCCACACTTCAGAGGAAAGTGATTGATAGAGGAGCAGAACGTTGAGTATTGTTGGTTTAGGTTGTTTTCACAGCTAGTTAATTTTTTTGTGACACTTTTTTTTTTTTTTTTGGACCCACCTGGTTTCACATTGCACCGCTTTATGAACATAAAGTATTTAAACATGAGCGTTCCTTGATTGCTCAAGATTTTGGCAGAGTGTATTTTTGTGGATGCTTCTTTGTTCTAATTGTTTTTCCTCTGCAAGTAAATCAAGTGCATTTTTATTAGTTGTCGGGTTCCGTTTTTTTATATGCTGACGTATAAATTGTACTGATAATATAAAATATACATTGGGTCCTCAACTTATGACAGGATTTTGTCGTAAATCGGATTATAGCACATAAGTTTGCTAATACAGAAGCAAAATCATAATCTAGGATATAAAAACACATTTAAGCATAACTAGCAGTAAGAAAACCATGGAGGACAAATATAAAAAAAATAAAATGAAACAAACAAGCAAAAAAGAGAACAATTCCTTACTTTTACTCCTGCGGTTGACTTGCACACTAGAAGGGGCGTTGCAATGGAAGGAGAGAAAGGCTTATTAGGAGGATGAAGCTGGAGAATCTGCAGAGAATCTTCAGTCGGGCGCCACACAACTGAAGTATCCTTCCGCCACACACACACAAATTAGTTCGTATTTACAATTCAAACGTTGAAAGTCGGAACGACAATTCTTAATGACTTATGGCACAAGTGTCGTAACCTCGACACGTCGTATGTTGGGTACATAGTAAGTTAAGGACTTGCTGTATTGTATATTTAGAATAATTTATAAAATGTTAAAACTGACAATTCAGTAAGAATTTATAAAATTTCTATATGCAGTTATGGGGCCATTGTTCATTATTGGCTGTTGAGAGAAAATATTTCTTAATGTGGATGTAAAAGGAAATCAAGTATGTGTCATTCAGTGTGCTTTAGAAGTAAACATGCTTTGTTCTGCTGGGAGAGGTGGTCCGTATTTAAATTTTTAGTTACAAACTCTTCCAGAATTTTTCATTTTCATTGCGAATATAACAAAATTACTAATTAATACTTTTTCAACATTTTGGTGAAGACCCTCATCAACCGAATCCTGTTCACATTGATGAAGACGGCGGTGCATATCCAAGTGATCAAAAAAATTTTTTTAATACTACACCCCCGTCACTTATCACTTGATTTGATGCCCTTAGAGCTTTGTATGTTACTATAGGGAATATGCTTTTAAAACTGCCAGGTGTTGCCTCTTATTCTTATCCTCTTTTCTTTTGTCAAAGAGAGCCCTCTGGGTTAAGCACTGCATATGGACAGTCTTCTCCCTGGTCTTCTTCCTTCTGCCTATTCCAACCGATGATCTGATAATAGCAAGATACTCTCCTAGCAAACTCATATGGATTCTAATTTTTCTGTGTTAGATTATAAGGAGAGACAGATACAGAATGTGTACACAGTTCGAGCTACGTTAACCAAGCTTGACTGGACTCCTTAAAATAAAGGATTGTTCTGTGCTGCCATGTTAGTCAAGACTGTCTTAACCCAATAAATCCCATTTTAATAATTTCGTTTATAGTCTATGTACAAGACAGGACCATCTGATAGATCCTGGTAGTTTAAGAGGTTAAAGAAGCTTTGAATCTGTAAGTATGTTCTTGGTGGATGTTTGCTGTGTCTTTATTCAAAAGAAGCCATTTTAATCCAACCCTTGTGCATGGTTAGCAGTATTGTCAGTTCATCGCTTCTTGGTTCATATCTTTATACTTTGTCATGTTCTTCCCATGTCCATGTGGGTTTCCTCTTGATTTTTTGGTTTCCTCCCACCCATAAAACATGCCGGTGTGAGGATGGACAGCTCTAGAATTCCAGCAGGCGTGAATGAGTGAGAGAGTGTGTGTGTGTGTGGTGCCCTGTGATGGTGTAGGGAATATTTCCGTCTTGTTTCCAGTGTTCCTGGGACATGCTCCAAATCCACTGCATCACTGCCTAGGATCAAGTGGATAATGAAGAAGAATCAATGCATCTCGACTTTTTAACAAAATGTTAAAATATTAATGAGCTCTTTTGTCTTTTCCTCATCTGTTGATGCATGCTCTTATCACTGCCAACACTATTCCTGAAATATACGCTAATCCTCTTTTTGACTGTGAGATGAGTCATGATGCAGATACCCAGGAGTGTGTTGTATCAGCTTTTTCACCAGTTAATGTCATCTTTGGGAGTGGGACTAATTATAAATGTATTTTCTCTTGCACTTCTCTTGGGTTGGACCTTACACGTCACTGTGTTGTATTTTAAAGCAATGTTTTGTTATAATGAACTGCTAGAAGTGCATAACCTTTCATTGCCTAGAAGTGCACTAAGGATGTACTATAGTGCGGGCTAGAGATGTTTGAGTGAAATTTTTGGATCTGTCAGCATACATCCTTCGCAGGTGCTGGAAGTAGAAAAGGAAGTAACTGATTATTTCATTTGTAGTTTGTTCAGAAGCCCTCCCTCCCGGAAAATGGTGATGATAAAGAATATAAACCTCACGATCTGGTGCAGAGGCAAAAGGTGCAGGTGCAGGCCAGCGATACATGCACACCTGCCAGGAGAGCCAAGCGGATGAAAGCTGAGGTAAATCAAGAGCATTAATACACATTCACATGTACAACCTTACCTCAGGACATGTTTATTAGTAGCTGGGGTTTGTTTTGTTTTTTTTGTTATTGTACTATAATTATTCATGATTACAAATCAGTGTAATGAATCATCTTTCCTGTCTAGTCTGGCTGTGGGAAATCAGAGGGGTGTGCAGGAGGAGAGGTGTCTGAGAACAGACCCAATCTCAGGAGAAGGATGGGCTCTTTTGTAGCAAAACCTGAACCAGGTGAGCATATAAATGATATTGGTATATATAATTAGGATTTGTGTAGCGCCCTTCATAATTCAAATGTAGCAAGTGCTTCATGATGAAGCTAAAAAAATCAAATCAGACGGGAGGCTTAAGCGATAAGATGGATGGATAGGTTGATAGAGTACTTTATTTAGAATGATAGAATATAGCATTAGAACAGTATTTTGTTAACATTTTCTGTTGAAAAAAATATTCCTTAAGTCACTCTGCCTCCCATTACATTTATAGCCTAACTGCAATGTATAATTCCTGTATAAGTTTACAGTGGGTTAAAAATTTTTTAACTTCATATCATCCACATCAATCTCTGTTTGTTACCTGAGGTATTGTTACTTGGGTCTTTTTTTTTAGCTCCCGCTGTCAGCAAAGGTGAGCAGAGTGGAAGCTATTGACACGGGTTCTGTCCATCCGTTCGTCCGTACGACTTGTTAATGCAATAACTTTGGAAGGAAATGATATAGGATCACCAAATGTGGTGAATAGCCCCCCTTATGGGTGATTAGGGTGGGACTGTATATGGGTGCCCTTGACCTTGCTTAATGGTCACAAGGTCACCTTTTCAATATTTGGCTTCTCAAGGCTTGTTGGTGTGATGACTCTGAGTGGAAAGGGCATAGGATCATCACATTTGTTGCATAGGTTTCCCTTTAGGAATGTCTCAGATGGGATTGTGCATTGGACACAGCAAGCGGCTTAATTAATTTTTCTGTATTGGGTGTGTGTGTGTGTTTGTTTGTATACATATATACCCACGGCTTATGAAAACGCAACACTCAAGATAAATTATATATGTTTAATATTTTGTCTTGAAATGGTCAATTAAATTATTAAAATCAATTTCATACCTAATTTGAACAGTATTAGTCAATAACAACCGAAAATCTTTGTGTGAAAATTTTGCAACTTTAAACAAAACTGAGGCGCCCCTTCTTTCCAAAATCACAACAATGTCCATCCCAAAAACAAAGTTCACTATGGAATATGACCTCTATTTGAGTAAATGCACGTCGTAATTTGTCTGCGCATGGATCTGACGAGCCTCCGTATGTTGTCCTGTGGGATGTTTCTCCACTTCACCTGCAATGCCACGATCAGTTCCTGCGTGTTCTGTGGTGCTGGTACTGAGCTTGACCTTCGGCGTCCAAGCTGATCCCACAAGTGTTTGATGGGTGTCAAATCAGGCGAATACAAAGGCCAGCGAAGGACATTAAATGCCTGCTGCTGCAGATATTCGATCGTTGATCATCATGTGACAGTTGAGGCTTGGTCAAGATTCCACTGCAGAATGCTGTATATTTTTGCTGAGCTTTATGTAGGCTCATTAAATGCACCCATTTCTGATCACTGAGACCCCCAAATAAACTTGTAGCTGTAAAAGAGTCTAGATCCAGAGCTCGAGCTCAGTGAAGTGTGACGGTGAGCGCTGCTACTGGAAATGAGTCATTGAGGTGTTTAGGATCATTGAAATACCAGTACTCATGCTCAGATAGGATGGTCCCAAAATATTACAAATAAAACTGTGTTGCGTTTTCATTGGATGTGTGTGTGTGTGTGTGTGTGTGTGTGTGTGTGTATATATATGTGTATATATATATATATATATATATATGGCTTTTTGATATTATGAAATGGTCCATTTTGTGGGTGTGTCTGGAGTTTTGTGGTCTTTTTGTTTGTTTGTTAGTTTTTCTTTCTTTTTTTGTTTTTTTGGTGAAATCTTACAAATGTTCCCGGGCTCAAGAATGGCACCATCACCCAAGAGTTTTCACCCGAATTGATGCCCATGAAAGCTAATTTGCCAAGCTGTCAGGGTGGGGTGGATGGCATATGCTCATTTTCCTATGACTTGAAGTGATTGTGAACCAATTCTGGGCATCTGTGGGCTCATGCATCATAAGTGTGCTCTGCCGCTCCTGAATATGCATGTTCAGAAAAAATGTGGTTGACCTGGAGGAAGCACATGCTTGCCACCTTGGTTGGTGATGATCGTGTGATAGAGAGCCATACTTAATGATTGGGGAGTAAATCCGGGAACTAAGACCACCCCCCAAAAAAAAAAAAAAAAACAGAGCTTATTATTGCGTCTATCAGGCCCAGGAATGAACAAAATTTGTTGTAATGTAAAAACAAATTTTTAAGCCAAACCCAACTGAACAAGCTCTTTTGTGTTGTGTCAACAGTAAAGGAAGTACCCATTCAGATTAAACAGGAGCCCGTGGAGAGAGACCTGCAACCGGAGCCAGAGAAATCCAAATCACGCTATAAGAAAAGCGCTCCACTACCGCCTGTCAGTGCAGTGAGTTTTGTCTTACTGTTTTTCTTTGTTTGACTCTTTATTCTATCTTTATCATGGTACTTGGGAATTTTCTGCATAGTAAAGTTACAACACTGATGCGCTATAGTCTGCTGCTCCCCGGTTTCCCCTCGTCCCATTTGATTTGCTTCTTATTCTAGGTGGACCTGTATGTGTGCTTGGTATGTGCGAGTGGTAGCGATGAGGATAGGCTGTTGCTATGCGACGGGTGTGATGACAGCTACCACACATTCTGCTTGATCCCGCCTCTTCATGATGTCCCTAAGGGTGACTGGAGGTGCCCCAAGTGTCTGGCGCAGGTGTGGGAAGCAGGGGCTTGTCTGCCACACCCTATTGTTTCACTCACTAGACCAGGAAAATGCTTGTCTTACAGTAACATCATGGTTATTGTATCAATTCGGCGCCTTGAATTACATATGACCTGCTCTGTAGTGAGTGTAAAAAGCTTTGGCTTAGTATGATGATAGCCACTATACAGGTGAATAATGGGAAAATTTTTGGGAACATATATACTACTAAGTGCATGTCCAGCTTTTGTAATATGTATTAACAATGGCTTTATATAAACTCAGATAGAAATATGTCATCATAGGCACTGCACCTGAATCTTTATACAGTGAATGAGTATAACGTTTGTTATTACAAGTAGCTTAACAGAGCTATAATCCAGATAAATTAGCTGTAAGGAAAAAGGCTGAACTAAATTTGAAAATATGTTGATTTACCGATTGCTGTTTGTTTCCATTCAGGAATGCTGTAAACCACAACAGGCATTTGGCTTCGAGCAGGCGCGCAGAGAATACTCCCTCAAATCATTTGGGGAAATGGCGGACTCGTTTAAGTCGGACTACTTCAACATGCCTGTTCATGTAAGCTCAGAAATACCCAGCATGTGTCATCTGATAGAATAAACTCACATTCAGTGACCTTGGAATCGCTAAGTTTATGCATAAAGTGTTGCATTCAGTGTTTCCTTATGCTCTTGTGTTTCTTTGTGTATTTGTAGATGGTGCCCACTGAACTGGTAGAGAAAGAGTTCTGGCGGTTGGTGGGCACGATCACAGAGGACGTGACAGTGGAGTATGGAGCTGATATTGCTTCCAAGGAGTTCGGCAGTGGCTTTCCCATTAGGGGCGGCAAGTTCAAAGTTGCACCGCAAGATGAGGTAAACTAAAATATGGATACACAGCGATGCAGTAATGTATAGAATTTCTGGGAATTGTCTTTTATAAGAATGTCTAAAGCACACACATTTGATTCACATGGATAGACAAATAAAAAAAAAAATAGAGACCACACACTGGGTTGTTCCACCCAAAATAATTTTGACTTTCAAGAGCTGAATGCTCTTATATGCACAGATAGAGTAACTAACAGGTAATAATTAACAATGAGGATGAGGAATACGCAATGTGGATGTTGCCTAATAGATCCGGTCAAGGACATCTACCACATTCAATGAATGAATTTACATGGGAACAAAACAAAAGCAAAGTAAACAAGTTTATTTATTTTTTTTGTTAATTTTTTTTACAGTTTTACTCATACCAGTGGCAGTTGATCTCCACACCCACGTGCATATGTCAGACTTTGAGCAGAGCAACTTCCTGCTGTCCTAGAGTTAAAAAACGAACGTAGTGTCTATGAAGAGGTCCGAGTTTATTTAATGAAGATTCATATTTTCAAACATTCACTAAAAAAGCATGTTCTATAACAGCGTCTTTTTAAACTCATTCAGATTTTTACTGTATATTACACAGAAGCATCAGAAAAACGAATTAAAACAAGATACATATGGTTTATTTTCCATTTTTGAAGTCTTACAATGATCACACTACCTGCTTTAAGTGCCTGTGTGTTTTGTCCACCATTTAAATTCAATCATTATCCACTCGGCATAATAAGCAATTATTGAAAAAGGTGAAGTATAATCTAGGGAATTATTCAGTCCAGGGGTTTTTATAATGCCGTTAGAGACTGCAGAATTCTCCGTATCATACAAAAGCAGAATTCTATAATTGTTTCTTTATTCGCTTAAAATATTTTACATCATACCATAATCAGTCAACTTATCTGACGGCAGTGATGCAATAATTCGGTTATCCTATGGCAGTGATGCAATACCAAGAATTATTTGATGGCTTTCCACCAATCAGAAATAAGTAAATGATAAAAATTTTTAACATCGTGAAGGCTGATCGATCGGATCATGCCTTCCCTGTGTAGTGTATATACTAAATCCAAAACCTAATAAAATCTTATTAAGCTTTACATGACTAAACTCTTTGCGTTCTAACTATGAATGGAAAATTCCCAGTTAGAATGCAAAGAGTTTAGTCATCCTTCTTAATAATTAATGTTCTTATTTTCACACTTTGATAAAAGTAATGGCGTCTTTGTTCTGTTGTGTGTGCTGTAGAAGTACTTGAGCTGTGGATGGAATCTTAATAACATGGCGATGATGGCTCCGTCCGTTTTGACCCATGTGACGGCTGATATATGTGGCATGACCCTGCCTTGGTTGTATGTGGGCATGTGCTTCTCTTCTTTCTGCTGGCATATTGAGGACCACTGGAGCTACTCCATTAACTACCTGCACTGGTAAATACCTCTTTCTAGAAGTAATCCGATTTAAATGAATATTCAGGTGTGGCCTGAAAAGCACAGAAATTACAAGGTGTGTTGACATTTTAGACTGCAGATAATCTTTATGAC
Source organism: Tandanus tandanus (assembly GCA_039654325.1). Lineage (NCBI taxonomy): Eukaryota > Metazoa > Chordata > Actinopteri > Siluriformes > Plotosidae > Tandanus > Tandanus tandanus. Next base: position 11,393,252 of record JBCNYH010000015.1, read on the forward strand.
TTAAATAGGATCTGACAAGAATTTGATCTACCTTTATAACTTTATGAGCTGAAGCTTACTCTGGGACAAAGGTTATGGCTAAATATATTCTCCACATGGTCTTGTGATAAGTTCCATCTGTCTTTGAGGGAAAGTGAGTTGTAAGAGTGTGGTTTGAAGTAGTTACTTGTTTCATGTGTAGGGGAGAGCCTAAAACATGGTATGGAGCTCCAGGATTTGCTGCAGAGCAGCTGGAGGCAGTGATGAAGAAGCTGGCACCTGAGCTGTTTGAGTCTCAACCAGACCTCCTACACCAGCTTGTTACCATCATGAACCCTAACACGCTCATGGCCCACGGAGTACCAGTAAGTCACGTTTGTGTGCTTTCTGTCTGTCTCTCTCTCTCTCTCTCTCTCTCTCAGACACACACGCTGTCCATCAGGCATCACACACATGAACTTTAACACTGGTTCATATAGCTCTCTTACAGACCATGTTGTCTCCTTTTTTCACACCCATATACACACACAGACATTAATAAGACCACATCCTCCCTCTGTCTTATGTGCACCACCAAGACTTGACACGCATTGACCAAACTATCACACATGCAGAAAGCATTTCTCTTTTCCTCATTCATATGTGGCTCAAGCACATACACACTCTCCTGTCTTTCTACCATTTATTTAATGTTTTAATCACTCATCAACTCATATTTCAATTATTACACTTCACAATAATTGAACTTTTTATTTAGTCCTTCAATTTGTTTCTCAGATTTACAGGACCAATCAGTGTGCAGGAGAGTTTGTCATCACATTTCCAAGAGCCTATCACAGCGGCTTTAATCAGGGCTTCAACTTTGCAGAGGCGGTGAACTTCTGCACTGTGGACTGGGTAAGAAAGCTTTCAACCCCCATCAAGCTTTTATACGTGATACTGCAGTTTAGTATATACTACATGGGAACTGCACAAACCGATTGGCTCGCTGTTTCAGCATTAAAAAAACATTATTCCAAGTGGATAATGATTGAATCAAAATGACAGACACTTACAGTTTGTTATGGTCACTTGGAGTAGGCAGCGTCATTATTATCACACTTGAAAAGTGTAATAGTATAGTTTCATGTAGTTTTTATGAGTTAGTAGAATCAAGCTGGTGTTCAGCACTTTCAACACATGCAGGTGAAACACGAAAAATTTGAATATCGTGAAAAGTTCATTTATTTCAGTAATTCAACTTAAAAAGTGAAACTAATATACACTTCACCCTCGATTTCCTGGATTATTGGGGGGGGATAGGCTGTCCTGGAAACTCAAAAGTCCGGCAATCGCTAATGTCCGGGGTCCCTACCCTTTCCCGGAAATTTACCATAATCGGTGCGGCAATCAACATTATTCAGCATCAGTCCCAGATTTTTACAACACTTATCCGACACTCAATACACAATATTGTGTTTCCACAAACTTAAGGAGCGAATCAGCACATCCTTTTCACATTCATTTTAAATGTGGGTTCCGGCTCGTCATCACTGTCTTCACTTTGACTTTGCTCTCCCGTCACTGATGCCACCATCTGTTCATTGGACATTATTTTGTGCCCCTCTGCTGCTTCATTTTTGTCCATCCACTCGGACGGGAACGGGCCAGACAGGAGGGAAATTTGAAAATCATGACCGTCCCGGACTTGTCCGAGCATTTTTCCGGCAATACCAAATAATGTCCGGCGCCAGATTTTGTACGGGAAATCCGAAATCCAGGAAATAGGAGTACGGGAAATCGAGGGTGAGGTGTAATTATATAGACTCATTACATGCAAAGTGAAATATTTCAAGCCTTTATTTGTTATAATTTTGATGATTACGGCTTACA
>JBCNYH010000015.1:11395202-11413516 GCA_039654325.1 Tandanus tandanus
GATACATCTGAACTTTGCCGTGGGAAAGGGCGTACGCAACGTTTTTGTGCGTACGCACCCTTTGTACATGAGGCCCCAGTTCTTTATCTCTTTAGCCCAGGTAAGATGCTTCTGACGTTGTTTGACGTTCAGGAGCGGCTTGACGAGGAATAAGACATTTGAAGCCCATGTCCAAAAGTTTTCCCAAACTTTTGAATGGCCTTTTCCTTACAATCCTCTCCAGGCTGCGGTTATCCCTGCTGCATGTCCACACTTTTCCCTTCCACTTAACTTTTTATTAATGTGCTTTTGATACAGCACTTTGAGAACATCCAACTTTTGCAATTACCTTTTGAGGCTTTCCCTCCCTGTGGAGGGGGTCAATGATGCTTTTCTGCACAACTGTCAGGTCAGCAGTCTTCCCCATGAGCGTGAATTCTACTGAACCAGACTGGGAGACCATTTAAAGGCTCAGAAACCCTTTGCAGGTGTTTTGGATTAATTAGCTGATTAGAGTGTGAGACTTTGAGTCTACTGACAATATTCAAATTTTCTGAGATTTTGGATTTGGGGTTTTCATAAGCTGTGTAAGCCATAATCATCAAAATTATAACAAATAAAGGCTTGAAATATTTCACTTTGCATGTAATGAGTCTATATATTAGTTTCAACAGAACTTTTTAAGCTGAATTACTGAAATAAATGAACATTTGCATGATATTCAAATTTTTTGAGTTTCACCTATAGCAACAAGTGATAACAAAATCATTGAGGTTGTTAATTTGAGTGTTTTGTTTGCGATGACACATTTTTACTGTTTACCTATATTATGCCTTTACAGTCCTGGATCATCAAAATATAAACTATAAAAATCTCATTTCTACAGAGAGTTAAAGAGACACCAATACATAGCTCTTGCTACTGCTTATGCATGCACTTGGTGCTCACCTGGGTCTGTTTGAAATTTTTTAAAAATCCTAAATATTTTGATGTAAAATGGAGTTGTTGTTTTTTTTTGGTTAACATCCACCATGCCTTTTGTGCGCAATTACTAATTATCTGCCCCGTAGACTTGGGGGAATGCTCGACACAATTAAAAATATAAAAATAAACCATATAGATCTTGTTTATTTTGCTTTTCTTATGTTCCTGTGTAGCATATACTAAAGCAGTTATTCACCTCAGGCTTAGTGAATATACCTGAATATGTCTCTTGATGTTCCATCTCAGGGACTGTTGAGTGATATCCACCCTGCCTTCAGCAAATAATTATGTATCTGATCTTCTGTTTTCTTAATAGGAGGTGATAATTTATATAACGTGTCATAGCAGTACTGTTTAGTAATTAAGTCTTATCTCAGTGTTGGTTAGTTAATCGTTGCCCATCTGTTTCTGTAGATGCCCTTGGGTCGTCAATGTGTGGATCACTACCGTTTGCTGCATCGTTACTGTGTGTTCTCACACGATGAGATGATCTGTAACATGGCTGCCAAAGCTGATAAATTGGATTTGGTTCTGGCTTCAGCTGTGCACAAAGACATGGTGCTAATGATCAGTGAAGAGAGGGACCTGCGAGAGCAAATCCGCAAATTGGTGAGAGCTGGTGAAGAATGTTAACCCTGTGCTTGGGTTGAAACATCAACAGCCTGCTTGCTAAGTGGCATAGTCTTAACTATTCCATAAAGTCTGAGTATTTGTTCTAAAACTCAGAATACATGTTAAGAGTCTAAAGGTGATCCTATTGGATCTTGACACTGTGTGCAGTATGGTGTCTCTTGATATTTCTTTAATATGCATGAGTCTCTGCCTCTTTTCTCTCTCTCCCTAGGGAGTGGTGCAGTGTGAGTTGTTTGAATATGATTTGCTGCAGGATGATGAGAGACAGTGTGCCAAGTGCCGCACCACCTGCTACCTGTCTGCTCTCACCTGTCCATGTCGGCCGCTTGAGCAGGTGTGTCTACACCACGCTCAAAACCTCTGCTCTTGCCCTCCCTCCAAATATATATTAAGGTGAGCACTGCAGCCTTTCACTGCTCATTGTATTAATTTACAACATGCTATATGAAGTAAAATTTAAAGAATTGAATGGTTAAAATTTTATATATCTTTTTCCTATTAGTAGCAGTGTATATCAGTCCTTTTTTACTTTTATTATTATAATTTTTTTACATTGCAGGTACCGCTTCAAACTGGATGATCTTTACCCCATGATGAATGCTGTGAAGCAAAGGGCTGACTCGTATGACGAGTGGGCGTCACGCGTAACCGGGATCCTTGAGGCCAAATTAGACAAAAAGCGCAGTGAGTTTTGCTTAAGTGAATAGATTGTGTGTACCCCAGCACAGGGTTAGTGTAAATTCTGAAGCCACTGCCCATGTGCCAAACTAGAACATCACATGATAGGAGTTCGCTAATGTACCACAGAAAATAACAGCAAAGCCAGGTGTATCTCTGGCTTAAGATCAGATTGAATTTCCATGTGTCCAAAATCACAACACGGTTCTATTTAGTTTATTTAATTTATCTATTAGGTGGCACGGTGGCACAGTGGTTAGCACATCTGCCTCACAGCAAGAAGGTCTGGGATTGATCCGGGATCGGGCGTTTCTGTGTGGAGTTTGCCTGTTCTCCCAGTGCTTGCATGGGTTTTCTCAGGGTACTCCGGTTTCCTCCCACAGTCCAAAAACATGCACAGTAGATTAAGTGGCCATTCCAAATTGCCCCTAGGTGTGAGAGTGAGTGTGAATGGTTGTGTGATTGTTGGGCCTGTGATGGACCGGCGAGCTGTCCGGGTGTACTCCCTGCCCTCTCCCAGAGTCGGCAGAGATGGGCGCCAGCCTCACCGTTGCCTTAATTAGGATTAAGCAGCTTAGAAAATGAATGAATGAATAATTTTATCTATTACAACATTTAATATTACTGCTTTTACATCAGACTAGGCTGGAGCCTATCTCAGCCAACTCTGGGGAAGGTGGGGAACACCCTGAACAGTTCGCCAGTTCATTGGATGGCCAGCACACACACAATCATTCATGCTCACACCTGGGGCAATTTGGAACAGCCAGTTAGCCTAATGTGTCTTTGGACTGTGGGAGGAAACCAGAGTGTCTGGTGGAAACCCATGTAATCAAGGAGAGCATGTGAACCCCACACTGAAATGCTCTTGTTGGGCATAGGGCTCAAACTGAGGCCCTTATTTCTTTTTTATTTAATTAATTAATTTATTTGTTTGTAAAAAATATTTTTCCCAGTGTTTTGGTTTTTGAGACCAAAATGATCTTTCAGGCCAAAGAACCAAATCCTTTGTGGTGAAAACTGAAGTAATTGCATATAAGACAGACACACATAGGCGTAGTATATATGTATGTATAATAGTATATATGTATGTGTAATAGTATATATGTATGTGTAATCTGCCTGGATATATGAGTGGAGCTCAGAAGTTGATACTGAAATTTATATCTGACACATGCTCATTCACTCTGTGCTCTGTTCCAGACCTGTCTGTGTTCCATTCTCTGCTTGAGGAATCGGATATGAACAGTTTTCCGGATAATGATCTGTTACGTCACCTGAGAGTGGTCACTCAGGATGCAGACAGATGTTCGTCTGTGGCACAGCAGCTTCTTAATGGCAAAAGACAGACCAGGTATACACACACACACACACACATCGAGGCTGGTGAATGTACTAACCCATTCTGTATTGTGAGTGATGAGGTGACATTGTTGTGCTTAGCAACATGTTTGTGTCTTGGATTAGGTATCGTGCAGGTGGGGGAAAAACTCAGAACCAACTGACTGTAGAGGAAATGAGGTCATTTGTGCGTCAGCTCTACAACCTACCCTGCAGCCTAATGCAAGCACCATTACTGAAGGTAACACACGCAGTCATATTTGACAGATCCATTTGCTTGCTTTATCCAGCAAGACCAAATCAATTAAAGCTTCACAGGGAAGCTATTTCTAGTATGCAATACAGACTGTTTGACTACTGGTACATAAAACTAGCAGATGCACCTTGAGCTCAGTGAATGATGTAAGATGAGAGGTGTGTGTGTGTGTGTGTGTGTGTGTGTGTGTGTGTAGCCAACATTGAAATTACATATTTGTAGGTATAGCAGCAAAAGTATACAACAGCCAAGAGTACATTATTACTAGTTACTTAATAAATGCCCCAGTCCAAACCGCCAAGTTCACTAAAGCTTTGCTGGACAAGAACGGCACCAAGCTCCTGTTCTGGCCGGGACAGAGTCCAGATTTGAATAGAGAACATCTGGACATACATCCAACATAAATTAGTTGGACGAAAGTTTAGTAACACCACTGAATTTTGGGGGGCTGTCAAGTACAAATGGAAGCAACTTTCAGCGGGTCGAACCAAGAGACTTGAATTTTTGGGAAAATTTAAAGTGAAAGCAATTCCATATTGGCCATTTAATAGGATTTGCATACTTATTCAATGTATTTGTTATAGTTAATAATTACAAAAATTTTGGAAAATACAGACATGGCTCATGGAATATATATATATATATATATATAATCCTGAGTCGATTTTCCGTAGAGCAGTGCTCAATACATCGAAGTAGAGCGAAATATATGGTATGTGAGAAAAATAAAAGTAGTACATTTTCATCCCGACAAGCCTGTTTCGTGGTTGCCCACTCATCAGGGGATTGAGAATCCTTTTGAATGTAGTCCTTTTATTTTTCTCACATACCATATATACATTAACCTCAGCACTTCTAACATTTTCAGTTGTACAATGTTACCTGTAATCTAAATCACATGTATGGGAGTATATGTAGCTCCTCACAGGGAGTTGTGCTAAAGTGTAAATAGTATCTAATGCAATCTTGCTCCATGATACAACCACATATGGTGAAAAGGTACAGAAATATTGGTTAGATCTGAAGGTTTAAGTGTTGATTATATAGAACTCTAATGTATGAAGTTTTTAAATTAATTAATTGGGTCTTTCGTCATTAGATTAATATCGATATTATCAATAGATTTAGGTGTCTATGTTTTATAATATTAGGTTTGTACATATATTGTTAATACATAAAATAGTTATATTTTCTCTCTCTCTCTCTCTCTCTCTCTCTCTCTCTCTCAGGAGCTGCTGAATCGTATCGAGGATTTCCAGGCACACAGTGAGAAAGTTCTGTCTGATGCTGTGAGTGCAGATTCTGTACCGGAGATTCAGTCCCTCCTTGATGAGAGCTCGGAGTTCGACGTGTATCTGCCAGAGGTTCCTCGGCTACGGGAGCGTCTCGAGATCGCTCGCTGGCTAGCAGCAGTGCGCCAGGCTGAGTCAAGCAGCAGTGCCCGCGGCCTCACTCTGGACGTTATGCGGCAGCTGATAGACCGTGCTGTGGGGTTAACTTCTGACCCTGCCATAGAGCGTACCATGGCTCGCCTTCAAGAGCTGCTTACTGTGTCAGAGCAGTGGGAGGAGAAAGTGCAAGCGCTGCTCAAATCCAGGTGAGGGCAGCATTGAGTTAAGGAAACCAGACTTCATGCTGTTTGTCCTTTATTTCTTATGCTGCTTTCGCAACTCAATTTGCATTTGCACTTGACTGCTGACCTTTCTACTGTAAAGGTCATTTGGGGTAACTCTCACTTAAAATTTCTGAGAGAAATATTCATGTCTACAACAAGTTCAAAAACCTGAAATGGGCATCTTCTGATTCCTATTGTTGATCTCCCTTAGACCTCCAGAGAGTGTGGAATCTCTATCAGCCACTCTAAAAGAGATCGAGGCCGTTCCTACGTACCTGCCTAGCTGTCGGGTGCTGCGAGACTCTATTAACAAAGCCACCGAGTGGCTGAAAGAGGCTGAGGCTCTGCAGGTAAAAAACCAATCAGGCTGTGCTGTTCCTGTGTAGTATATACTAATAGTAGCTGATGAATAAGTACAGCAACCTGCATACTGTAACCCTTTATATACAAGATTATCTGTTGTGCTCAAAAGAAAACTAAACAACCCCAAGCAAAAAATTAATTAATCTTTTTGAAATTATTTCTTGTGATACTAGTTGAGTCTCTCTCTCTCTCTCTCTCTCTCTCTCTCTCTGTGTGTTTAGTTGGGAGGACGTGTCCCTGTGTTGGACACACTCTCAGACTTGGTGCTGAGGGCCCGGGCGATTCCTGTGCAGCTGGAACCTCTGGAGAGGTTGGAGGCGCTTGTCTCTGAGGTGCAGGCGTGGAAGGAGTCTGCAACCAAAACCTTTCTTCTGAAAAACTCTTCATTCACCCTTCTGGAGGTACACATCTCCTAGACTCTCACCTACTACCGTAGCCGATAATGATTTTGAAGCTTGGTGTTGGTGTAGAAGCTTTTTGTTGTTGTTATGAACCCTGATTTAATATGATTCCTCTAACTTGTCCTTCTCTCGGCAGGTGTTGTGTCCACGGTGTGAGGTGGGAAGTACTCTGAAACGGAAGATGAAAAAGACAAAGGGAGATGCAGTGTCATGTGGGAAAAAGAGAACAGGGAGACTGGACAATCTGAGTGATGTGGAGAAAGCTTTGTCTGAGAGTAAAGACTCGGCTTCTGCTGTGAGTTAACACATGTATGGTCACAATACGTGACAGTCACCTTCAGGAGATCAAAAATTTAAATTTAAAGTCATATTAAAATTGTAAAATTTTGCATGACACCAAAGATGGGCAGTAAAAATAAAATCAGCTGAAGGCTCATGGGTATCTGGATGAGAAAACTAAGACACAGAATGCATGACAAAATAGTCAACAGTGGTTAGCATGTCCGCCTCACAGCAAAAAGGCCTGGGTTCGATTCCTGGGCTCAGGCGTTTCTGTGTGGGGTTTGCATGTTCTCCCCGTGCTTGCGTGGGTTTCCCCCGGGTACTCTGGTTTCCTCCCACAGTCCAAAAACATGCAGTCTAATTGGTTGTTCCAAATTACCCTAGGTGTGAGTGTGAAAAGTTGTATGTGTGTTGGCCCTGCAAAGGTCTGGCGAGCTGTTCAGGGTGTACCCCGCCTGAGTCGGCTGAGATGGGCACCAGGCACCTCACAACCCTAATTAGGATTAAGCGGCTTAGAAAATGAATGAATGTCGAACAGTGCAACGATATCACAAGCAGCAAATCGGTTGATGCACAAACTCCAAAATCTATCAAAAGAATTTCTGTGCCTTAAATTTTTTGTCCTCTAATCAAATTCTGATAATTTGCATATTTAACATCAGATTGAAATTTCTTGTAACGTGTCCTGTTTTGCATATTAATTTCTCTTTCAGATGGCAACTCTCGCTGAAGTTCGTTTGAAGGAGCTGGAGTCCTTGGTGTCTCTCCGTGCAGCTAACGAGTCGAAGCTCCTCCCAGCAGCTGACTGTGGCACACTCAAAGTGTGTGTGTGTCAGAAGCCCCCCATGGGTGCCATCCGTCAGTGCGAGCTGTGTCGCAGTGCCTTCCACAGTGTATGTGTACGTGGACAGGGGGACCTATGTGAGTCCGAGCCGTGGTTGTGTTCTTCTTGTCGGCGTTCGGCGAGACCAGCTTTAGACAGGATTGTCCCGTTGATGGCGTCTCTGCAGAGGATCCGTGTGCGTTTACCAGAAGGAGATGCGCTGCGTTACATGATCGAACGCACTGTGGACTGGCAGCGGCGAGCACGAGAGGTCATGAACTCGTATCATGTTCCAACGACTGTTCAGGAGCACCAAGGAAAGCACTGGTCAGGAGAAAGCAGTGCAATGGTGGGTGTGGTGCAAGGCATGATGGGTTGTCTCTTAATACACTGCTCAGTGACTTTTAAAAGCTGTTATACAAATAGTAAAACGTGAGAAAGGAAAAGTTGAGTCTGTGTTTCTCACTGTAGGATTCCTGTGTATGTTTTCCTGTATATCAGGGTCAGAACTGGAACAAGGGCAGTCAGGAGCAGTCTGTCTTTTACATAGAGCAGCGCTGCATCCCTCTGCAGGGTGAGTAACATCTCCATTTCCTATTTAGGCTGTATTAAGGCTACCATATTGTAGTGGGAGGTGTAGTGGTATGTATGACAGATCTGCTACAAAGGCAGATGATTTCTTTGCCTTACTTGTTAGGCATAAGCTGTTGAAAAATTCCTGCACTTACAGCCATTGTTATTCCCACTGCTTTAAGAAGGCATGCTTCCCACTGCACCGGGCATCGTTCCAACTGCTTTAATGCTGGCCTCTGTTTTTGACATTAAGGGCCAGATTTGCTAAGCAGCTCAAATCAGTTCAAAGCCACGATCCAAAAAAGCTCCGATGGGCGTGGCCAATTCTGCGAGTGATCTGCTATCCATCTCTCCGTTTGCTGAACTGATTAGTCCAGTTAGGGTGGTGAGGAGACTGGCGCCTATCTCAGATGGTACTGGGCGAAGGCGGAGTACACCCTGAAAAACTTTCACGTTCATTACAGGGCCAAAACACGTAACCATTCACACTTACAGTCACAGCCAGTTAGCCTAATCTGCATGTCTTTGGACTGTGAAAGGAAACCAGAGTACAGGGAGTATAAGCACAGGGAGAACATGCAAACACCGAAAAATCCTTGCTCAGCCCGGGACTCAAACCCAGGACCTTCTTCCTGTGAGGCGGACGTGCTAATCTCTACACCACCGTGCCACCCCGGTTATCTACTAACAATATGCAAATCAGTGTACACAGTCCATTTATTATAACAGACCTTCCCAATCTACCAAGAGCAATGCAAATTACCATAGGGTTGCATACAGGTACAAAATTATGTGGCTTTGCAGTATATATGTTCTGACTGCATCCTCGTCTGGCATTCCAAGTAAATGTACACAATTAGAGAAAAAAATCCTCACTTCTATCCTTCTGTAATATTTGATTTACAAACAGGTGTTACATGTTTTGAAGAAAATGCCATCTGACAAAACAAGAACATAGTGTCTGTATGCAGCTAAACAATGCCAGGTCTCTCGCACACACTGTCTTCCATGCTCTCTGAATATCTGTGCAAAATTCTGCAGACATGCCTTCCCTTTGGCCTCGGGGACTATTCACTGACATTGACCGAGTCTGAGGCATATAACTGTTAAATATGTATTGAGGTGACTCAGAAAAGTAACTTTGTCCATGCCTTTTCCATCCCTAACATTTTACAGTACTGCATGTCTTTACTAAATCCAGATGGTAGGTTTTTTGAATGCCAAAATAGGGGTTATGCATGCCGCAAAACATTCCTTATTTTGGTCTTAATTTTGCCAGGTTTAGTGAACAATTTATACTATTTAATGAAATTGTGTGTGTTTAAGGTCTGAGTACAGAGCTGGAAGAGCTGATGGTGGAAGGATTACTGCTGCAGGTGTTACTGCCTGAGACTCAGCAGCTGTACAATCTACTACTAAATGGGCCCCCGGCCCAGTGCAGTCTCCAGCATACACACCCAGCAACTGACAGCTCACAACACACATCTTGCCACACTCAGGAACACACATCACCACACAAAGAGGTAAGTGTGTGCATGAGCATTGACTGTGTGTTTATATATAAGGACTGTTGCCACTATAATAAGCTATACACGATACTATAATATCAGAGTTGACACTTTTGTCATTTGACTTTTTCAATAGAGGGATCTGGTGACCCCAGCAGAAAAGAAAGCAAAACGACGGATGGAAAGAGAAGAGATTGGACTAAAGATCGACGTGAGGGAGCGAGGGATCCCAAAAAAGAAGAAACAGCGAATGAGAAGAGAGAAGAGGAAAGAGAGGAAAGCAGCGTCAGTGTCTGCATCACCCACTTACCTGTCTGATCTATCCCAGTCAGATGACTCGGAGGAGGACATGATCCTCTGCCCAGCTGAGAGCTGCCTTCAACCTGCAGGAGATGAGGTGTGTGAGTGAAAGTGTGTGTGAGAGAGTGTTGCGTGTGAGCGTCTGACTGAAGCCTCTTTCACACAGGAAGCGGCAAACGATCGTGCAAAGTCAATGCTCAAGAGGCGAAATTTCCTCGTGCGACAAAAAGTGGGCGGGTGTGGAGTTCAGCTGAGCTGAACTCGCATGCGACACGAGTGGAGCGATTACCAATCAGAGCTTAAAGATACTGTTGATTGACAGAAGGCGCCAAACACAGGGTTTGCTCTAACCTTTCCGTGTGGAAACCATAAAGGATAATAAACTAAAACGTGATGCTTGGGTCCACACTTCTGAAACGGTCAGCATTTCCTGTAAGTTTATATTTATGTATAAGTTTATTTAGAGCTACATGAAATGTACATTGTGTTTTAGCTAGTTAACTCACGCACGTGGTTTTGCTAACGTCTTCCTACTGAACTGTGTTAACAGCTAAATTTGAACAACAAATCTATATATGATGATATGGGTTCAAATAAACTCAAATAATATAAGATAATGATGATAAAAGCTCTCACGGACCTGCTGTAGGGAAGTGCGGTGCTGCTCACAGTTTCACCTGAAAAGATTTCTAAGCGGGAAACACGAGGGTGCTACCTAGGCAACGAGAGCTAAGAGGGGAAGCGATTCGCCTCTCTCGCCAGGTGATGTCACATATTGCTCAGTAGTGAGCGTGTCGCTTGTCGCTTCCAGTGTGAACACAGCTTGAGTGTTAGCGAGTGAGTGTGTGTGTGTGTGTGTTTTTATGCAGTTTCCTATCTAAGAGGAATTTTGAGGGTGTAATTGCTAATTGCTGAAACAGTCTACATGTTTGTGTGTTGCAGGTGTTCTGGGTGCAGTGTGACTGCTGTAATCAGTGGTTTCACATGATCTGTGTAGGCGTTTCTGAAAAGGTAGCAGCTGAGGAGGACTACATGTGCGTCACCTGCAGCGCGCGTCAACACGCCTGAAACGAGACAGCGTGCCGGAGAGGAGCCGAGGCTTAGGAAGTGAACTACCAGTTCATCTCCCCTTTTATCCCTTTTGTACTATCCTTTTCCTGGTTGTGTAACTGATTGTTCCCAACACCCTCTGACCTCTGACCTTTGTAACAACGGTGCTATTTCCTCTTTTTTTGGCTTTTCTTTTTTTTTTCTTTTTTTTTTCTTTTTTGTTCTGAATGATGCTATTTGGTCTTTTTTGTATTTTTACAACTTTTTTCCTTCTATTTGAACTATGTGTGGTTGTCTAAAATACAAATATGCTAAATGAGAAGTGATACATAGAGTACGGAGCACACAGCATGGGTTTCTGATCCGTTGCGTTGTTGACAATGAGAGCGAGGTCATTTTGTTCAAGCATGTGAAAACCAGTACGGAAGGGTTTCTTGTTTCTCGGGGACTTCTGCATGCTGAACACAAGAACGCAGAACACAAGATTTTGTACCAAATATCTACCATAAACAAATAAAAAAATTAAAATTTGCTTTTGGAAAACCCGCTGTAATGTACACATGCATCTGGGATAATATAATTTCTTTATTTCCATTTTCATTTTGTAGATTAGTTTTATTTATCTGAGCAATAATGTCAGTAAGCATCTGGGGTTTTGGAGTGTGTATGAACTGTGTGCTGCTGCTTTAGAGGTGATGGTTCATTTGTACATGAAGTGTAAAGCATAGATGGTACAGTTTGGGTTGGTAATTAGTGATGTAGCAGCCAGAGAGACGTGTATAATAGAAACTGCCACACAACTCACTTAGGCCATTTTGTGGGAAGGGAGGATGGAGACGGCAGCCGGGTTTGAGCTTGTTTGAAATGTCCCAATTTATAGTGTGGAATAAAAGCCCTTTTGTCTAATATCTTCCAAAAACCTAGTCTCTTCTTTCAGTGTCTGTTCAAAGCTGATATTTTTTTACACTACTATACATTACAGCTAATACATTACAGATCAAAGGAAAATAGACACCATTTTCGGAATATTCATAAATAGGTTTATGTGTGTGTGTGTGTGTGTGTATGTGTATGTATATATATATATATATATACAGTGTGCAGTGAAGATTAATACACCACTTTTGTCTAAAAGAGCTCCTAATAAAAAAGTAAAAAATGACTATTCTATAATTTTTTGGTGAAAATGTATTGAACAATCCTATTGTAGGCAATGAGAACCAAAAAAAAAAATAATTCCAACAAGTATATTGAGGTAAAAGTATGGATAATAAACAAGAACACTGAAAATACCATTTTTTCAGATATCCACCTTGCATTCATTCAGTTTTTAAAGTTGATGTATTGGAAGCAGGAGAAGTGGGCAAATATAAGGACATGAGTGACTTTGACAGGGGCCATGTTAACATAGTCAGACAATCAGGTCAGAACATCTCCAAAACTATAGGACTTACGGGCTGTTCCTGGGATGCATTGGTTTATACCTACCAAAAGTGAGACAAGGAAGGACAAACGGTTAACCAGGGACACATTCATAGGTAACTACGGCTCAATGACGTGGATGGGGAGGGAAGGCTAGCCTGTGTAGTCTGATCCCACAGAAAAGCACAAATTGCTGAAAAAAAGTGAGTGCTGGCTATGGTAGAAAGGTGTCTGAACACACTGCATTGCAGCTTGCTGCATATGAGGCTGCGTAGCCGTGGGTCATACAGAGTGCACATGCTTGAGCCCTGCCCAACAATGGTTAGCATGTCCACCTCACAGCCTCGAGGTCCTGGGCTCAACATGGGCGTTTCTGTGTGGAGTTTGCATGTTCTCCCCATGCTTGCGTGGGTTTCCTCTGGGTACTCCAGTTTCCTCCCAAAGTCCAAAGACATACACGTTAGGCTAATTGGCTGTTCCAAATTGATCGTAGGTGTGAGCGTGAATGGTTGTGTGCCCTGCAATGATTTGGTAAGCTGTTCAGGGTGTACCTCACCTTTGCCGGATGTCGGCTGAGATAGGCTCCAGCCTTGCCGCGACCCTAATATAATTAAGTGGTTCATCAAATGAGTGAATGAGTTGTGCTGAACAAACAAGTCCAAACCATGGAAACACCACAGTGAAACTTACAGGAATTAAAGGATTTGCTGTGAATTGCTTAGTGATAGCACAGCACATCCTCAGAGACCTTGTGAAGTTCATGCCTTAATAGGTTAGCGCTGTTTTGGCAACACAAGTTGGACCCACACAATAATAGGAAGGTGGTTTTAATGGGACGACATGGTGGTGTAGTGGTTAGCATGTCCACCTCACAGCCAGAGGGTCCTGAGTTCAAGTCCTGGGCTCCATATGCAGTGCTGGATTATTAAATCCTGGTTCTCTGGGCAGGAGCCTTTACAGAGTCTTTGTTTACACTCTTTTCAAAGCTCAAATTCATATTTTTTCATTTAAATGAATATTCACTGGGTGTCATGGTGGTTAGCATGTCCACCTCACAGCAAGAAGGTCCTGGGATTCGATTCACGGGCTCGGGCATTTCTGTGTAAAGTTTCCATGTTCTTTCTGTGCTTACGTGGGTTTCCTCTGGGTACTCCCGTTTCTTCTCCCACAGTCCAAAAACATTACGCTAACTAGCTGTCCCAAAATGCCCCTAGGTGTGAGTGTGAATAGTTGTATGTGTGGTGGCCCTGTATACAGCATAGCTATTAAAATGCTCTGCCACCTACTGTATGCTTATAAGTTTGTGCAATCAGCTTGTCACCTGAGGCCTTCAGAAAAGTTTTTTTTTAATTATTATTCTTTTTCTTTTATATGGATGCCCAATAAGCAGCATGTCCGCCTCACAACAAGGAGGTCCTGGGTTTGATTCCTATGCTCGGCTGTTTCTGTGTGGAGAATGCATGTTCTCCCTGTGCTTTCGTGGGTTTCCTCCGGGTACTCTGGTTTCCTCGCACAGTCCAAAAACATGCACAGTAGACTAACTGGCTGTTCCAAATCGCCCTGAAGTGTGAGTGTGAATGGCTATATGAGTGTTGGCCCTGCGATGACCTGGCGAGCTGTTCAGGGTGAACCCCACCTTCGCCCAGAATCGGCTGAGATGGGCTCCAACCTCCACGTGACCCTAATTAGGATAAAACGGCTTAGAAAATGAATGCACACTATGCCATTTTTAGAAGAATAAGCTTGGGCACCTTGTATAGCCTGCTTTGGGAGGTTCTTCCCACCTCACTGGTAGAGACTGGACTTCATTACAGTTACACTGCTTTCCTCAGAACATCAGTTATAGCAGCAGTTCCAGGAACGTAACGTTTAGCCCGGAGTGTTGCTTTAAAAATCCTGGCATCACATCTGTACACCGCTGGAATTTTGGACGCGCGGGTGTTCTGGAACGCGGCTGCGCGCGAGCTGGTGAGGCTGTTTGCGCACGCGGGCGGCTGAGCTCGCCCTCTCCAGTCGCGAGCACTTCGAGGCAAGATCATGTTCGGAACCGGTCCGCGACCTCCGACTCGTTCTTAGAAGCTTCTCGGACCCCGAAGCGTCGTTTCCATCATGTCGAGGAGGAAAGTTCGCCTCGCGCGCTCGGAGCGGACAGAGAGCGAGGACTCGGATATTGACAGCCTGCTGGCGGGTCTCTCTCCGGCTGAGGTGGAGGAACTGGAGAGGGAGCTGGTCATCATCGACCCGGATCCCAGTGTACCGGTGGGGCTCAGGCAAAAAAACCAGACCGACAAGCAGCCGACACGCGGCTACGACCGTGAAGCCATGCTGGACTACTGCGAGAGAGAGACCAAGAAACTCATCAAGAAGGAGCTGTCTTTCGAGGTGATGTGTGTAAAGTACACACTGTACACTACACACTGTATTCTGTATACACTACTGTACAGGAGCCCTATACACATGCAGAAATGCTTTAAAGCAGAGATACCTTCAAAAACAATGATATTTTATTTGATGGATGACCCGGTTCTACAAACCAAAACTAACAAACTAAAAAAAACAGACAAACAAACAAACAAACAAACAAAAAAACCCCCAAACAAACAAGCAAAAAAACTAAAAAAAACCTAAAAAAAAAAACAATTAAAGAACTAAAAAAAAAACAACAAAACAAAACAAACAAACAAAAAATCCTAAAAAAACTTTAAAAAAAACCCTAAAAAACAAACAAACCCTAAAAGAACTAAAAAAACAAACAAACACCCCCCCCCCTAAAAACACTGGAGCAGTTTGTGCAGATTTATTAAGAAATTAAGTTTTCTTGCACTTCATCTGAAGACTTTGACCATCATACTGACTTTTTATTTCTCCATGTAAAACACAGCACACAGTTTTTACATTTCTATTTATTTATTTATTTATTTATTTAAGTGGTGTCCTACAGACTAATATTATTATGTAATATAATTCCGTAATTATGAATTTTGTGCTGGCAAGCAAATGTTAAGTAATGACTTCCCAATTTATTTGTTCTAAAATTTAAAAAAAAGGGTTGGACTAAACGGTGTGATGCAGACTTTTGCACAGCACTGTATCTCCATGGGATAGTGGTGACTCAGTGTTAAATCTCAATCATAAGATTTCCAATGCTATCACAGTTGGTATGAGGTTCTTCAGTTGAAAAGCGATCACTGGTATGTTGGGGCGTGCGGTGACTATTGAAATGTACACCACTTGTAGATTTTAAATTTAAATTTTTTTTTTGATTTTGCTATACTATATTAATCCCTCAATGGAAATGATTGCCTCTGCATTTTATCCATCCAAAGTGAGCACTCAAGGGCACTTCAGCTTGGGAATCAAACCAGCGAGAAAAAATGTGTGTTGACGGGTGGAGTGAGCTGCACCTTCTCTTCCTCCATGATTTTGATGATTTTCTTAAAGTGTAGTCATTGATTTCAAATAATTGAGATATATTTTAAAATCCCTTTTCAGACTCATAGGCATTCATAACCATTTGCTTCTGAAGTAAGGTGTACCTGCGTTTTTACATGTGAATGATACTTTTTTATGTCAATTAAGAAAATTACTAAAGAATATTAGTTTTATATCATTTTTGGAGTATTTCAACTTTATCTGTAGGTACTGCAATAAAAAGCATAAAATGCATTTTAAATATGTAAAAAGAAACAAAACAAACAAACAAAAAAAGTTCTATGGGATCTGTTTATTTTTTCCTGTAATTGTAGTAAATATTTGTTAATATGTTATACAATGAATAACTCAACGATGAGGGCGGCACGGTGGCGTAGTGGTTAGCACGTCCGCCTCACAGCAAGAAGGTCCTGGGTTCGATTCCCAGCTCGGGCGTTTCTGTGTGGAGTTTGTATGTTCTCCCTGTGCTTGCGTGGGTTTTCTCCGGGTACTCCGGTTTCCTCCCACAGTCCAAAAACATGTACAGTAGGCTAATTGGCTGTTTCAAATCACCCCTAGGTGTGAGTGCGAATGGTTGTGTGACTGATGGCCCTGCGAGCTGTCCAGGGTGTACCCCGCCCTTGCCCCGAGTCGGCTGAGATGGGCGCCAGCCTCCCCGCGACCCTAATTAGGAATAAGCGGTTCAGAAAATGAATGAACTCAACGATGAGTCAAGACTTTCAGATATATGGATATCAAGTGTTCATTAATTGACTTTTTTCACACTTGCAGGTACTAGTGTACTGTTATTACCTACCTGGCTTTTAGTAAATACCCGTTATGGTGTAAATGTAGTAGGTGGTGCAGCCGGTATCTATGATAAGTATGGCAAGTATAGCTTATTGATTGTAGAGTTTACAAGGCTGCCAAGGAGACACGGGTGATGAAGTGTAGTTTGTGTGTAGATTGCTCATTCAGATATGGCTGGCATGCACCACTGATCCTTCCTTTCAACACCGTGCTTACAGTGGACAGTTGGTCACAAGCTTGCACTACCAGCTAATTAATGATTATGTTGTAGTAGGGGTTAGTGCTAAAGTCAACATTCTTAACTCCAACCAACATTTTAAAAATACAAAATTTTTAACAGTGCTCAGGTTGTCGTAGTGAGTGCAAAGAATGTAGCCTCCAAATAATGGAAAATATTTATATTTTGTTTTTTATCCATCATGGCAATCAAAGTGTTTGCCATTTTTTTAAACAACAGAATGGAGGAGCATTTCTGGCTAAACAGTTATACTATTGCCATTGAAATAATTTGAATTCCACAGAGAATCCTTATATTTACACACTGGTTTAGGAAAAGTGCAAACGATCCCCAAGGAGAATCTTATAAATGTGCCATCAGTTGTCTGTACATGACTCAGATGTTTCTGTGTAACTCTGCTGTGTGTACACTGCTATAAACACAAGCCTAGTGCAAAGTGGGGTCTCCACCCTAATGCTGACGCTGTGGATACCACAGGGTGGGTTATTACCTACAATGGATATATAAACTAAACTAACAGAACTGATGCCACCTGGAATTTTATGTAATCACAAATATCCATATGGATTGGATGGGTTTGCTGTGAAATAAGGTTCAGTTTGAGTTGCTATGGGATTAAACCAAAATGAGCTCAATCCCCATTTCATATTCCAAATCCAAAAATCTACTCAGTACAGTAGCGCACGTCTGCCCTGCATATTCCCTGATCCACTGTCAGTCTGAGGAGAGAGCAAGTGTTGAGTACAGGCTTTAACAGGTGCTGTAGAAAGCTTAGTAAAGTGATACACGGTAAAAGGGCTCAGGGTTCTGTTTAAAATCTATTGAGACGTTGTTTGCTTTAAATACATCCAGCAAAGCGAGGAAACTTAAACCCAGCTCAACACATACTAACACACTTTGTACCTTCACCCTGGGCTCTCTTGATTTTGCCACATTACTAAAAGAATCAGTTTCTATTTATTTTATTTATAAGTATCAAATGATAAATTAATCAGTGTGCTTGTCATACTTATCATAAAGCTGATATCAGAGTATATCATGGATGAACAAGCAAATAGGCATCATTATTTTGTATTAGAGTATAGGTTTGCATGAAATATTTTGTTTTGTTTTGTTAGATACAAAATATAAGATAAGATACTTGGCCAAAATTCTAAATCTCTTTATCCAATGGAATGTTTCCAGATTAAGTTCTCATTCTAATAAGTGAAAAGAAGTTTTGTCATACTTAGGGAATGAAGTTGTGGTCAAAGTGCTCTCTGTTTGGAAGTGGAAATGATTTAGTATTTAGATGTCTGAACTCTGAAGGTGGAATTCCAGGCGGGAGTGCTGTTCCTTCATTTTCAGCCTTATAAGGCCATGTCTGAGGGTTCCAAGATTTCTTCAAACAATGGCACACCAATCTAGCATGCAGGCTGTTTTTCTGATGGAGACTAAAATTAGCTCTGTGCATTTACCACATCCAACCTTTAATGTAACACACCAATCTACTTTTTAAAAAATGTTTACATGTAAAAATAGAAAGGAAAATAGACATAACAAATTTATACTTGACTATTCTCTCTATATATATATGTATGTGTGTGTGTGTGTGTGTGTGTGTGTGTGTGTGTGTGTGTGTGTGTGTGTGTGTGTGTGTGTGTGTGT